>JARFJB010001859.1:1185000-1202850 GCA_036346205.1 Vesta saturnalis | reverse complement strand
TGTTTATGATAAAAACAAACTTACATGTAAATATTTATTTAAGTTTTTATTTCGCTTGGAGCTGATTATATTTGGGAGAAATTCAACGGCGGCGACGGGGTTTATTAGTAGCTGCTTTGATTTTTATCATATATTTCTGAAAGAGCCGTATATTTCAAAAATATAAAAATAGCAACATATAGACCTTAACCGTATAAGTTAATTATTTTCTATGCAATTTTTTGATACGATGCGTAATTTTCAGCGGCGAAAGTGTTAGTTCAAATATTTTCAATATCTGAATAATGCTTAATTTGTAGATATAAAATTTAATTTTACATAACTTTTCTTTCTAAAATTTTTTAATTCAGAAATGTAAAAATTAAGTAAATATGATTGAAAATGTTTAAGCTGTATTATCTTATAGAAGCGTGAGGCTTTGGAAATTTTTTATATTAATTCCTACATGTCTATTAACGCTTATCTGACAAGAAATTTTAAACGTCTGTTTGACATAGAATATTGATTTTGTTTTTACAATGTTGCCTATTTTCGTAATGAACTTATTGTAAAAGAGGTTGCATAATTATCTTAAAATATTGTTACTAAAATTGTCATTTCTTTTAGTTTCCATTTTATATGTTGAAAGGTGGTGTTACAATTTGTGAATTGTACTTACTAGCCTCGTCTGAGTAAGATCGTTGACTGAGCTCTCTGAAAATGAGCATTTTGTATTAAGGGAAGTGTCTGCGAAAGATCACAATTTAAGTATACAAAATACCAAGTGTATTGTGTTGGAGAATAAAGAAAATATTGATGCCATCTCCAAAAAAAGCAGCTGAAATTTGCTCTAATGTTTATGTTGGGATATTTAGCTTATAAACTTTTAAAACAGTATAAATGTCAATTTTGTGAAATACTTATGTTGAAATCACACGCAGACATTATTAACGAAAGCGAAATATTTTTACTTCATAAGGATTATGGTTGTGAAAAATCCATAAAATTCCTGAAAAGGCCCTCGCAAAGATTTACGGATCTTGTTAAAGATATTTATATATTATTTAATGTCGCTTTGATAAGCAAAATGATCTGGTCTAAAGAACATCTAAAAGCTTATTGCCAAGTCTTGAGCCAGAAGCAACGATTGGACATAATGGAATAAAATGATTATTCATCATAATATTCGTTTGAAACTGCTAATTATAAATCTTCACAACACACGAGAAGGAAAGTGCAATTTAGCAGAGCCGATAAGCTAATAAGCAGTGTATAAGAACATTATTAGATTTCTGAGGGAGGGCGATATTTTAATATTTTTATGCAGTTTTCCTTTAGAACATGAGTTCTAAATACATAAAGTCAAATTTACATCGACTGGGACTTGTATGATAGCTCAGTTCAAGGGCGTAGCCAGGATTTATAACAGGGGGCAAACCATGGTCCATGTCGTTCAAAATGTAAAATTTTAGATAAAAGAAAAGGCAAATGAAAACAAAACTTTGAGATTTTAATTATACTTAAATTAAACTAATAACATTTTTCTTGGGTTTAAACTAAATTTATCCAAAACTTTCTTCACTATGCAGTCCTGATTTTCCTTCAAAATTTTCGATGCACACTCATCAAACACAACCCAGTGAGTCTGTCATCACCCATTGTACTCCTGAGCCAGGTTTTACCCTTCGCAGGGTACTGAACGATCTTTCCACGGTAGCAGTAGTGGATGGAAAGCACTTAATATTAGCAGTGCGTGCCTTGTTGCAGGGAAAAACATTAGCTTCCTCCAAAAGTGCAGCACTTCAATGTCCTTTAATTTGTCTTCTGCTAAATTCTTTTCTTCCACATATGTACCACAAATCTAATTCTGCAGAGACATCACCCAACTTATAAAATTCCATGAAAGATTCTGCATTATTTTGAAATCTTTTGAAGCCATTTTGAGCATGCTTGAAGGATGAAGATAAGTTAAAGCAAAAGCAGGTGTATTTTCGTTGGAGAATCTAGCATCCAAAGACGAAGTTAAAGAATCAAGATAGGGATGATTATTGACCGCTTCCAGTATTCAACTGCAGACTCAGATGTGGATTACTTCTGTGTACTTGCTTTTGAGTGACTCGTGACTGACAACTCAACCCCTACTTTCTCTGCGATATCAAGTGATTTTTAAATAATTCATAAGAAACATTTTCGACATCTTGTCGATCTTCTTTGATTACATCTAGAATATCATCAATATGTTTCTTACCATAACCAAATCCATACTTTTACCTTGTAAAACGTTTACAACGGGTTCCAAAATTGCAGAGTATCTTGCAATTATGTTTAAGCCTAAGATGAGTAACTGCACAGTGCAATTGGTAGGCAGATTTTCTTGTTGCATAGTTTCCTTCGACAGATAGATGTTCTAGTGCTTTAACAATGTCAGTGAAGCTTTCTGAAAATTTTTATGCTCTTATATTTTTCCGACCATCTGGTCTCACAGAGGCTTGAAAGATTTGGAACCGATTTCCTACGGGCTGGCGATTCACGAAAGAAGGTTATTGTGTCTTTAACCGTTGCAATTGTGTTTCTTATTTCTGGTAGCTTGCTAGTATCATTGACCACAAGATTTAGTCTGTGGCTGGAGCAATGGAAAATAAAGATTTAGCGTACTTTTTTAAGAATGGCCTGTACACCACCTTCTTTGCCGGCCATCGTGGAACAAATCCGAATCCCACACAATTATCGGCGGAAAAATTATTATCTTCTAAAAAACTTTGAATTGCGCTAGCGATTGTAGAAGCATCTTGACATTTTAACTCAATGTAGCCTACAAATTCCTCCCTGATTATTTTTTGGCTTTCATCATAGAACCTTAATCCAATAGAAAGCTGTTCTTTTCCAGCGATATCTGCTGTTTCATCAGCCATTACAGCATAAGCTTTTGCCCGTTTACAGTCTTCGATTATTTTTTCTTTGATAACTTCACCGCATGATTGTATGATCTCATTTTGAATTGTTGGTGAGGTACAGACTGCGTTTTTCTGACATTTATCCAAGTGGCTCTTTAGCTTCTCACCAGAGTCAATCCTCAAAGGTCAAAGAAAACTCCCTCATTTCCTTGTTTTCCTCTAAGTGGCAAATCATGAATTCCACAAAATATTATGCATGAAATAATTGCTGACAATATTTGTTTATTTTCTTCAATCGTCTTATGGTGCCCTATTTGCAACTGGACATCAACAGGAGCATTTTCAAGAAATGCTTTTGCAGCAGCTGTTGAAGATTTGTGGTAATGGCTGCCAACGTGCTTTCTACAATCTTCATGTATATCCTTAAACTTCATGTAAGGCCTTACCATAAATGACCCCAAAACTCCTTTAACTGTAGCAATTCTTGGCGGAAATAAAACACAATACAAACATAGAGCACCTTTCAAACGACTTGAGTACACCAGCCATGGAGTATATTGATCTAACCAGCGATGGTTAAATTTTCTTTTCAAGTGAATGGCATCAGAAGCAAAATCGTAATTGGATGATGGAACCCAAGGGTTTGTCAACAATTCCTTCTTTTTTTCAGAAGGCAAGTTATTGGCACAACTAACATAACGACCAATGTCATTTTCATGGTAGCCATCGCGTTCTTCAGTTTGTTTAGAGGTCCCAGTTCCAGAGACAGCTTCATGTAGATTTGAAGAACTACTTGAGCCTCCTTCAAAAATAGATTCCGATTTTGATGTTCCGACCATTTTATTTTCATCTTCATCACAATCATTGCTTCCACTTCCACTACTGTCATCATGAACTTTTTCCGTTTTAGAGATTTTTGACCTAAAATAATAACCTAATATCATTCTTGTTCTTAGTCCCTAGTATAAAATTAGTATAAAACAAAACTACCATGTAATGATAGCTTATAATGTGGATATACTATATCCGATGTTAATATTTTTCTCTAGATTAAAAACACAAAATGAAATTAATAGCACGTATAAAGTGCTGTTTGATCTTTAATATGTGAAAATTTCAAGTTTTTATATTTAGTCCCATTTGAGATATCAGCTGTCAAAATCGGTGCATTATTGTAATTTTGTTATAATTAGAAGGCAAAAAGTCGGCATCATAATAATGAAAATATATAAAATTATATTAATAATGCACAGAATCTTTTGCCAAAGCTAATAAAAATTGTTTCACAAAGATACAAAGAGTAAAGAGCAATTGGCAATTTTGTAAAGGGCTGCAATTGAATTTTTTCCAAACGTTGCGATACAAATAATTTTGAACAAAAATTAACATCGGATATAACATATCTACATTATAAGCTATCATTACATGGTAGTTTTGTTTATTTGGTGCTGGTCGAGCAACCAATTTTCAAATTTTGTGACCATTTCTAATGGAATGACTCTAAAGTTTTAATTAAAAATTTAATTTTCTACTGAAATTATTTAACTTACCTTTTGTAACCAATTTCTTATATCCATATTGTCTTTTCTGTGATTTCTGTCTCTTTATTCTGTGGTAAAACTATTGTTACGGATTTTCCTCTTGTTTCTCAGGCAATAATTTAACACTGATAACTATTCACACCAACTTTATTTAAAACCAATAAAGTTAACAAAACAACACAAATATTCACTTTCTCAACACTTTTTAACTATTCCGCTTTTAAATCTCGCGCCTCGCTTTCTATTCGCCGTATGCAACTACGTATCCTGCACTATGTACTGTACTGTACTATCTATCTTCGCGCCGGATAGGCAATTTTATATACCCTTTTTGAGCCTAGAAATTACCAGAACATTCGCATCGCCGGTTCCCGTATATTCCTCACTTGTATCTCGATTTTTGTCGAAGAAAACCAGTGGCGTTTCGTTGCACTATTAAATAGGACACTGTCGCTAGACAAGAGCACAAGACAAAAAAAAGTGACAATTTTTTTACCATTTTTCTCAAAAATGTCCGACTGTTAAGTGGTTGAATCGAACACTAAAAACTGGCGTATCCTGAGAGTAAATAGAACACTCGTTTTTAACCAATTCTGGTGTAGGACAATTCTGCACCAATTCATTAAATGCATAGATTGAAAACGATATTAATATATATTTAGCACTATGTCAGTTTTTCAAACAGCTTTGTTTTTTGCTGATGAAATATATTTTAGTGACAAAGGAAACGCGAATAATTTTATTTATTAGAGCTTATTAATTAATTTTAAAATGTTCATAGAAGCAACCAAACGACCACAACAACAAACAAAATATATAAAACAGATAAAAAAAAATATGCAGAACAGAAAAATATGTATATTTTAGATTTAATTTTTTGTTTATTAAAATTTAAAATTATTTAATTTATTTTGCTCTTCCATGGGGGGCAGTTGCCTCCTGCCTTTCGCTGGCTACGCCCATTGGCTCAGTTGTTAGAGAGCCACCCTAGTAAAGTGAATGTCGTAGGTTCAAATTCTACTGAGTTAAACTTTTATTTATGTATGTAATAAAATTAATAATGACTTTTAATGGATCTTTATTCTGAAATACCCGTAAATTAAAGTAAATTTTTTATGAAGTTTTATTAAAGCATTATTTTTAAATTTTAAATACTTTGATTATATGCAATTACAAGGTTTAATTGACGTGAAAACCAATAAACAAGTATATAATTGATATAAGGAAACATAAATATTTATACACTTAAAATCGTTGATAAAATTAATGTGACCTTTATTATGAATTACCCTGTATACGTAAATTAAAGTAAATTGTTTAATGAAATGTTTATGAAAGCACTTTTTTTTGTTTTAAATACTGTAATTTCTATATGAAATTACAACGTTCTATTGACGTGAAAACCAGCAAGAAGTATATAATTAATAAGAGGAATGCCCTGTATACGAAAATTAAAGTAAATTTTGAATGAAGTGAAACTTGTTTATCAAAGCATTTTTTTTATTGTAAACACTTTAATTTCTATTTTCCATATGCGATTACAAAGTTTTATTGAGGTGAAAACCAATAAACAAATATATAATTAATAACAGGGAACATATAAATATTTATATACTTAAAATCGTTCATAAAATTAATGTGATCTTTATTCTGAATTACCCTGTATACGTAAATTAAAGTAAATTTTGTTATGAATGCTGATCAAAGCATTTTTTTTTTATTTTAAATACTTTAATTTCAATTTTTGTATATGCAATTACAAAGTTTTATTGACGTTAAAACCAATAAACAAGTATATAATTAACAGGGAACATGTAAATTATTTATATACTTAAAATCGTTCATAAAATTAATCCTCGAATCATTTCTAATATAAAAGAGGTAACGTCATCGGTTTCTTGCGATGTTTGTATAAATGTTATTCATTCAGCGATAAAATTTCATATCACACGCAAACTCTGTTTACGGACGATGGTGTCACCACTACACAGTAGTTTAGTTTGTTGATAGTGGGGTGGAAAGGAACGCAAGAAGTGAGATAGCCATATAGCACAAAATTTTACGTTACATTGCATCTCTTTATGATTTTTTACTCAATGGTAAGATTTAATCATTTTAGGTGTATCAGAATTTATAAAATAGGTGTGTTTGTTTTTCCTAGAAAGTTAACTTTAAACTTTAGTTCCCTAATATAATCTTATTGAGATTTTATTGATTCTATTTTTGCCTTAATGGTTTCCTCTTTGCTGATGATTAGTTTAATTAGTAGAACGTTTGAAGCAGACAGGCTAGTGTGATTAGACTCACTTAGGGTAGAGTCATTTGCGTAGTTTATCTATAGAAATTCTGTTGATATTGGCTTATCACAGCAAACTACTGTAGCTTCGTCAATTTTTAGTAAACTTCTTTTATTGGCACAACTTGTATCAAAGTGATTCCCACAATTACTGCATTTTACTCGTTAATTTACTGCTAATTTAGAACAAACAGAGCACTGAATACATGTTACGCCTTCACCGCCCATCATGTTCGAAACTAATGATTAAGCAGATATACGTACGTAAGTTAGGGGTACAACTGGGTATTTTTAGGAATAAGACGATGTGTCGGAATCACTGAGTAGTACAGCTATACGGATCCTGTCCCACTTTTGTCACTAGATTTGTCACCAGATTTGGAAAAAGTCACCAGAAAGGTTGGTAACCCTGCCTCTCAAGGTCCCCGCCTCAAAGCCAGTAACTAGAAAAGTCACTAGATTTTTGGTTGTCCACGTCAATTGCAGATTCCTCAGTCATTGCCCTCGGTCTCAAGCAAGTCTATGCATGTTTCAAGGCAAGCAACGCCCCCCCAAGTGCCTTATTCTGAGAAATCAAGAACAAAAGGGGCCCATATTGTTCAAAGTCTATGCTTACAATTTTCAAGGTCACATGAAAGAACAAAGACGATCTATTGTTTTGGCTGAGACATAGCTTCTGAAATTCTAGGAAATCAATAACAAAGGCGATGCATTGTTCAAGCCGACGGTTCAAAGTCTATTCTTACAAGGTCACACCTCTGAGAAATGAACAAAGACGATTCATTGTTCTGGTTGATTTATAAAAATAGATTGTTATCTAAATACATCTCTTCCAAGAACAAAGGCGATCCATTGTTCTAACCAACGATTTAAAGTTTATGGTTATAAGGTCACACCTCTGAGAAATGAACAAAGACAATCCATTGTTCAGTTATTCTAGAAATAGATTGTTATCTCAATTCTAGGAAATCAAGAACAAAGACGATGCTTTGTCAACGCTTCAAAGTCTATGCTTACAAGGCCACATGAGAGAACAAAGACGATTCATTGTTTTGGATGAGTCATAGCTTCTGAAATTCTAGGAAATCAAGAATAAAGGGGGCCCATTGTTCAAAGTCTATGCTTACAATTTTCAAGGTAAAAGAACAAAGACGATTCATTGTTTTGGCTGAGTCGTAGCTTATGAAATTCCGAGAATAAAGACGATGCATTGTTTTGACTGATTAGGCCATCTAACAAGTAAAATATTTTTTTATAAAATTTATAATTTATTAACCACAATATTCATCTATATATACAGATAAAAAATCGATTTAAGTATTATGGGATATAGTCACTTTTGTAATACCTCTGCTGGAGCATATCTATTTACTATTTGTTTTTCACATTCAATTTCCTTCAACTGATTCTCGTTTAATGTGATCCACAAGACATCATCATCTTTCCTAATAGGTCATCGCTGCATTATATTGTATACTAGCCATACATTCAGCTTCCCTTAAAGTCTTCATATCAGGATCCTTTTACTTTGAGACATTGTTCGAGACTTATTACAAACCTAAGCAAGCCTTGAAGTGTTGTCTATGCATGCTTCAAGGTGATCAAGCAATGTTTACTATGGTAACGGCTCCCCAGTGCCCTCAAGTGGTTCCCCAAAACAGGTAGACGTTTCCTAAAACAGGGGGCCCGTTTCCCAAAACAGGGGGTCCGTTTCCCAAAACAGAGGGTCCGTTTTCCAAAACAGATGGCTGTTTCTCAACACAGGTAACCGTTTCCCCCCATTTCAAGGTTACACGAGAGAACAAAAGCGATTCATTGTTCTGTCATGATTCCTAAAAATAGATTGTTATCCAGCTACCACTCCACCTCAATTCTAGGAAATCAAGAACAAAGGTCCATTGTTCAAGCCGACGCTTCAAAGTCTATGCTTACAATTTTGAATGTTACACGAGAGAACAAAAGCGATTCATTGTTCTGGTCGAGTTATAAAAATAGATTGTTATCTAAATACATCTCAATTCTAAGAAATCAACTTTCAAGAACAAAGGCGATCCATTATTCTAGCCAACGCTTCAGTCTATGCTTACAATTTTCAAGGTCACACCTCTGAGAAATGAACAAAGACGATCCATTGTTCCGTTATAATTTCTCAAAATAGATTGTTATCTAAATACACTTCAATTCTGAGAAATCAAGAACAAAGGCGATCCATTGTGCAAGCCGATGCTTCAGGGATATATAAGTCACAGTGAGATCAGTCGGTTAGTAAGTTGTTAAACATGGAATTAGCAGGGTTAAACCAAAGCACCTATTGCAAACTCTATAAAAATACATGTGACCTAGAGATATCGAAAAAATATAAAGTTATTAATGTCACAGTAATCAATACGAAGTATGGTGAATGTATAGTGTTAGAAACAGAGGAGTTTAAATGTGTTTTACCTCAGCGCTTTTACGAGTATTTCAAAGAAGAAGAAAATCGAATTGAGGAATTTAAAACGATGCTAAACACAAAGGATGTATTCATGAGTAGTCTGGGTGCAGTCGGAAAAACGATAAACATAACATTTAGTGCATCCAACCATATGTAAACATGCTCATTTCGAAATTAGTGTTTAGTTGTAGTGTAGTTGTGGTCTCTACCATTTGCTTTAAATTTCAAGGTCACGCCATATTACAATTCAATCCTGTCCGATCTTATCCATATTTTAACCCCGAATGCAACTGATGCATCTATATAAGGAGAGTGCATTAATAATTTTACGGTAAACCTAAAGTGCTGCGAAGAGCAATTAGATATTAGTTACAGTTATAAAAAAAAAAGGGAAACTTACACGTCCCTCGTCATGACCTTTGGTTTATACATGATGACACACCTCCTCAATTTACTTTAAATGTAAGACAACATTTAAATGAGGTGTATCCACAGCGCTGGATTGGAAGATGAAGTGACGTACCTGTGAACTGGCCGGCTCGATCACCGGACTTGACACCCTCCGATTTTTTTTGTGGAGTGTCTTGAAATCAAAAGTTTATGCATCCCCAATTAATCCTCAAGAAGAATTGTTGTCAAGAATAACTCATGAAGCCAATTTATTGAAGAATAGTTCTGAAGTATTGTTCGGAGTACAAAGTAATTTTTTAAAAAGAATTAACTTGTGCATGCAGGAAAATGGTGGAAATTTTGGACATCTGTTGAATTAGCAAATTAAATACCTTCCAGAAACGTTTTCATAACGTAATTTTATTTTTTCAATTTTTATTTAGCTCTCAGTTGATAATAATGCAATTTAATTGTTTAACCTTGTTCTTCATATTGTTAATTTTTTTTTTTGTTTTTTCTTCAATCGTTATTGTTCTTTCAATAAAGCGTCTTCATGAATTCTTCTTATTATTATTATGAATTATTATTATACTTTTGGATAATTAAATGCATCATGAACTTTAGATGCGTTTTTCTCGGAAACCGGTGCTTTTAGCGATATTAAGAATGTATACCTTATTTAAGCACAAAATGTAGGAAAAAGTATTATTCCATAATAAAAGGGTCTACAGTGTAGCACAAAAAAGTTGTAGCCGTTCCTAATGGTCGCTTGTAACGCCCTCTAGGAAATACACCGAAATCGATGATAAATTTGTATTTCTCATCCCAACAAACCCCCATATAAAATGTTTTACGACTTCCTGAACCCGAAAAAAATTTAGAAAATTTTTTAAAATGTCTATGTCGTCAGCCGAAACTATACGGACGATTTTTACGAAATTTTGAATGGTGACCTACGAGACAATTATGTCGGCAAAACAAGCTTTTAAACGCAATAAATATACAGGGGGTGAAAATAAGGATGTGATATTGGGGGCAAATTTTCAAATAAACTTTGTTCATTTGCGCTAACCAAATGATATTATCTTGATAAAAACCCTACTTCTGGTTTTCCCGCAAATTCAAAGCATTCCTCGTATTGCTGGTATAACATACACATATTCTTACTTTATTTGAAAGGGAGTGAAATTTGCTTTAAAATGATATGAAACAGTCCATAGTTATCTTGAGTGATAAGCGAGATATATATTTTTACCTTCCAACCTACATATACATATGCAGGTATGGAAGGTTATGCAATCGACTTTTTTTCACTATCGCTAAATCGACTTATTAGCTCATTTTACAACTTTTGGTCAAGTTTCGTCAAGATCGGCCATGATGTGTGAATGTTTCGGAGAGGGGTGGGGGGTCAATTTTTGGTTTTTATTAAAAATTTCTAAAACAAGTGAATATTTCAAAGATATAAAAATACCCTCTATATTTTTTACTATTTTGCAAGAAAGTTCTGTAATGCATTTACGGTCACCTAGTTTTAGTCATTTTTGTAAGCAGAGATTGTAAGGTTATTTTGACGTATCGTGTATGCGCAGTATTTTGATAACGTATGGAACGTATTTTGAATGTAAACGAAGTGAGTTTGCACAACATTTTTTTTATGTACGCAGAATGTAGGTTGGTGTAAATGATACGCATACAAGTGAGTGAGTTTAGGATATTGAAATTGTATTAACGTACAGAAAGGGATATGTGTGCATATTTTTGTTTGTAGAAATTTTGTAACATTGTGCAGTAAGGGAAAAATTGAGTGCGTGTGCAAGAATGAAGTTGTTAGAATGTGCTGGTGCTGGACTTGGTTAAATTGTGCTGAAATAGAGATCGACCACATGCGAAATGTGCAGAGTGAATGTAATTACAATTAATTTACAAAGTAAATCAAGATGGCTACGTTGTTCTTACTTTGGATAGCGATGGTTCCGTTTCAGACATCGATGCAGCAAAGAAATGCACGAAATTGTGATATGTAAATTTTAATATTGGCGCGAAGAGATTGGCAATATGGCGATCAGAAGGTATAAAAGGGATAGTTTAATAAAGTTCAAGAGAGAATCGCTCGGTTAGAGCTTAAGTAAAGGTAGAGTGCGCGCGTAGAAGGGCCAGTATTGGATTTTTTTGTGAAAATTCAGTTCCGTTAAGCGACTTCAATAACCCATAACGGGGATAAAACATATATAAACATTCATAAATAAATGGTTAAAGTGTAAATTGAAAGGAGATAATAGTGTTCCTTCCTTTCAAGAAATTTAGAAAGTGCACAATCAGATTTAAAAATAACAAAGCGAATCTTTTGTTGACAGTGTTCAGTAACAGAGCGTGCGACGATAATAATAAAAAGAAAACCTGAATTAACCCTTTAAGTAACACAATTACAAGTTTTTTAATTTAGTTAAGAGATTAGTAGCCAATATTGGCATTAAATGAAGTACATGTGTACAATCGTTAGTAATATAAAATCGATTGTATAAAGACAACCAAGAATTCTAATATTTATATAAAAACAGTTGTGATAAACGTTTAAGTTGAAGCGCAAACATTAAAACAAAGAGCCCATGTAAAACACAAGTGTGAACGACAGACATCTGTGTCCATTAGTTAGCTAAGCGACCGGATTATTAATCCAGTACGGCCGTCTTCTGTATTTTGTGCCAGAGCAGGTGCAAATTTAAAAGGATTACAGGAAGCAGATCATATGTACTTCACTATATCCCGGACAGAGGATTAGCTAACGTAATTTGTGAGAAATTGTTTTAGGTTTTGTTTAAAAGATGAAAATACGATTATCGTTTAAGGTCATTCTTGCTTGTCGAGTTTATAATTTCTTATTATAAGTAAAAGGATAATCGAACTTTATCTATTTTAATGTATTCAGTATATAAGATTTTGGGGAAATTTTTAATCTATCAGAATTGATTTTTGTTGTGCTTTTTGAAGCCACGTGTTTGTACATATTTACATTTGTAAATTGGTCAATATATACTCATTATTTAATTTACTTTTGTTGTTTATTTGTATCAACTGACATAAAAATCTTAGCATTAACTTGTGTAAAATTGCATAACGAGTTACATCTGTTGGTAATTGAGTGACCTTTGACTATTTTTAGCTTAATTATCGACCTGAAATTGCATAATGAGCCGGGTTGATTGCAAAATTTAATTATTTTGAACTATTTATAGTCAATCAAATACATAACACTGATAACAGAATATCTTTATTAAACAGAAATTCCAGATTTAAATTACAATTCATTCAAATTGACAGATGTTCAAATACGACTATTTTAAAGATAAAGTATTCAGAAAGTATATAGGTGTTGTCTATGATAAAAGCACCGATCGTTACGTATTAAATTTTCCAGCAACAAACGAATGTTTCGTTGATATAAAAACTATTAAACCGTCTTTTATTTTGATTTTTCAAATTGGGCAATAGTTATTTAATTCAGAGATTTATAACAATTAGAAATATAAATTTATATGTATACGAACTGCCTAGAAAGTATTCAAATCAACGTTTATGACTAACTTTCATATGTTTATACAGTGTGTGATCAATAAGTTATGACGAGTCGTGTATTTCAAAATTTTATTAAGCTTTTGGATAAATTTGTTTGGAGTGTGACTAAATTTGAGTTGTGAATGGTTTTACTTCCACCATCAGATAGGATTAATTTAACATGTCGCCTAAGACTATTTATTTTAGAAAAATTTAAAATTGTGGTGGCGCCTAGAGAAAGCTTTTCCTGTGCTGTGCATTGTGAGTTAAAGCTTTATGGAAAGTGGAAGGTGTTTGAAACTACCTTTCAGTCATTTTATTCCTTATATCGACCCCGCCTATTTTCACTGTAGCTGGCTTGGCAACCCGCTTACGTCGGTAAGACTACACGACGCCTAGTGCGGTGTAACAAGATTTTATAAATGCATAATCACCTTAAAATGGTGTTTATTGTTAACAAAGTATTTTCAAATATGGTCAAAATAATAAATCGTTATTCAGAGCTATTAAACCAATTAATAATAAAATCTTGTTTTAACACTGTACAAAAAAAGAAAAAGAAATCACAAATTCTAAGAAAAATCCAATTAGCTAAAGTGTACGACAGATCGTTTTGAACTGAGCGTGGAACATATGGAGTGAGATTTTTAACTCAATTTTTTAGATGATGTATTTTAAATAATTATAGAAAACTGTATGGTTTAAATCGTACGTCAATTTTATTACTATGATCAAAAAGTTTTGGGAATTTGTACTTTAAATGATCCGCGTTGTTTGACGTCTGTCTATGTTTCTCCAATTTGTGCACTTCGCCGTATGTTAAAATGCAAGAAATATTGAACAAAGAGTTTCTTTGAAGTTTTGTGTTTCCAAATAAATTTCTTGTGCCGATGCATTCAAAATGCTACAAAAAGGCTACTGAGCTTCTGCTCTCTCGGAAACACGAGCATGCAAGTGGTATTTGGCATTAAAAAGTTTTCAAAGAAGTAGAAAATGCACTTCGTAGTGGACGCCCTTCGACATCAACAACCGACGATAACGTCGAAAAAGATAAGGGAATCATAATTAAAATACTTAGCTTTTAAGTTTTTAAATGGTGTATTTTTACATTTATATTTTATATAAATCTATACGCTTCGATAAGAATTACAGTTATTGCCACTCAGTATTGGTAATATATTTAAGAAGTTAGAATAAATTTATGAAATGTGAAAAATATTATTATACATTAATAAAAGCGTTCATAAATAGAAACGTTACATACCAATTAAATTAAATTTTGTAAAATAAAAATTAGAATTATTAACAAAAAACACTTTCTTTGTTAGATTTGCCTAGACTTTAATTCGTATGTCAAGTTTCTATTTGTAGATGCTTTTATCAATTTCAAATTAAAGTTTTTCACACATCATGATTTGATTAACTTTCGTTAAATTTGCTCTTCAATTGTGAGATTTTTCACTGTTAGCCCTCGACCGTTAGAGGGTGTCCTGATTTTTCATCTTCAAGGCAGTTTAATAATATTTAATTTATTAGGAATTTAGTTATTTCTTGCTAAAATAAGATCCCATAGCTGGCTTTATACGTTTATCAAACTGTTGTACTCAGAAGGCTTATATTTGCGTTTTCATCTTTTTCATATTCCAAAAATTTGTTCTAACAACTTAAGCAATTCTTTCAGGTATTACCTTTTACTGAGGACGATAACTGCAATTGTTATCGAAATGTCTACATTCAAATTAAGTATTTTAGTTATGTGTAGTAATGGTGAAAGTTGACATTTTCATATTAAAGAAATCGTGCTCGAAAATCATCATGACATGAAACGCGTTGTAGCACCACTTGTGTCAAAAGACCTGAATTTCGTTAAAAAACAGTTCTGGGACGCAGTGGTCCAGAAAATGATTTTAGAGGTAACAAACGATCCTACCACAATGAAATGCATAATTACGAATAAAGACAAAACATGGTTTACGAATTGTTGTCGAAATTAGCCAACAATCATCCGAGTGGCGCTATGAAAATAAACGAAAACCAAAGAAAACGCATCAAAGTCGATCAAAAATGAAGGTTATGCTCTCCGTTTCTTCGATTATCGAGGCGCTATTTATTACGCGTACGTGTCAATGGTTCAAACTGTCAATAAGGAGTATACCCTAGACGTAATGAGGAATTTCAGAGATGCTGTGCGTAACGATGAGAATTATGGAAAAACTACTCTTGAATTTTGCAACATGATAACGCTCGCTCTCAGAAAGCACGCATTGTGACCGACTATTTGACTAAAAACTCAGTAAATACCATCCAACAAGCACCGTATTCTCCGGATATGGCACCCTGTGACTTTTTACTGTCTCAGAATTTAAATTACCGCTTCGTGCACAGAGATGTTTCAGCCATTCCTGTATCGGACTAAAAGTGTATCGGACGAATGTATTGTTATATGAGCATCGCTTCAGATGGACATTTGAAGGCTATAAGATAAATGTACCCAGAAATTAACAAAACAACTGTTTTATTTACCAATTCCCGGAACTTGATAGTGTACACCTCGAACGACAGAAATATCACTATATGCTCATACAACTAAAAGATACGAGAATACTGCCATTTTAGTCCATTTAAATTTATATCGTATATGTTTCACATTTCACGAACACCTAGTCTCAATAAAATTAATACTTTTATTTAAAGGTAAATATGTAAAATATACATTACTTGCAAAGAATTGTGACACGTGTAAAAACAGTTTACTTATTCACATAAAAACAAAAGTAAATATTTGTGCTCATGGCATAAGAAGTAAACAAACTTTATATAGTGTTACAAAGTGTTCATTTCTACCAAAAAAAAGGTTGCAAGTCGGTGTATTAAGCTCAATGTCTAACACTTTAAGCTTACAAACCTTAATACGATTTCGTTTTCCCCTAATATTAAGATGCAAACAAAAACAAGACAAATTCTTATTTTAACTTATATTCTCTCACATACTTATTCAAGTAGCGTAACATTTTCACTGAAATATGGCTTACATACATCTTTTTTATCAAAACCTTACCTGAATTTATCCCCACTAAATCTTTTACATTTTATTTAACAAAAACGAAGAAAAAGACAAATAATAAACGCTTTATATCATTTCCAATTGTATTTGAGAACCGATCAAAAAAATATTAGAAATCGTGGTATGTCATATGACAATCATTGACTATTGACTGAACTTTGTATAACAGTTAGTATGCTACGATATTTCAATAAATTCAGTAAAATATTAGTAATATAATAATTAATAGACTGTGATGAAAATGTGTTATGACGAAAAAAATTTCGCTACAAACAACCATAGGTACAATGAATTTTGATTTATATAAAACACTAGGTTTTTTATTCAAAAGTGCGCATGTAATTTAAAAAATGCAATATTTAATGTAATATGAACAAGGGATTTTCTTTGTATAACAATGAAAGTATTTATTGAGATAGATTTGTCTTCTAAAAATTTGTATGAATTTAAAAAAAACTGTAATGTAATATATATGTAGTTATTAAGCTTTTCAAAGGCATAATTACTAACAATTAATTTAAAGGTTGAACCATTCACGGTACGCTTACATAGGTTTGAGAAGAAATTCATATAAAAGACATCATCCCCATAGTAAATCTTTAATTAGTCACCAACCCTCATTGTGGTTAACATCTACAGAGACACAATGACCGAATCAGTAAACATCTTTCAAAACGTACATTTTGATGATGCTATAATTCAATCAGATATTCATACCTATCTTCCGTATGCCTCTTCTAAGTATGGAAACTCCGAAGAAATATGCATTTAAATTCAGGATCTAATTACAGCTACTTACGATAGTTTTCTGTACATAGAAGAAGAGCTGAAAAAGAGGATGAAGGAAAATCATGTAACTTAACCAATAATTTCCTCAACTTTCGAAGAGACTCGTTATGAGTTAGGTGGTCAAAGAGTGGACGTTTGCCGAAATCCCGGTATAACATCTACACTTAAAGGCTATATTTCTTATACGACAAGCAAGAGCAAAGCATTAATCCATTTGGGGTGGTCACCAAAACTATTACAAGTAGAATTCGATGAGGCAAATGGTGAAAAATCTTTTACAGTATGCATACCATTGAACCATATATTTGGAATAATGGAGGATTGTCGTCAAGTGATCGTGAATATGCGTCAAGGGTTGATTTTAATTCGATCTAGAAGCGATACAAACTGCTACTATGGTGACATTGATGCGGAAGTACACTTAAATAAAATTCAACGAAAACTACCACACTTAACATTTTGTAATGCCGCGAAACTAGACTTATTTGAAGGAAGTAAATTAAATCCTTTCAGGGTCTAGCGATCTGCATTGAAACCGACAAATCTGTAACTAAATCGATTTTTTTGTTAATTTAGAGGGTCATTTACACAAATACACATATACACGCACACACACACACACGCACGCACGCACGCACGCACGCACGCACGCACGCACGCACGCACGCACGCACGCGCACACGCACACGCACACGCACACGCACACGCACAATCACGTACTTAACCACACCACGCACACTTCACGCACACGAACACGCACACGCACCAACACGCACACGCACACGCACACGCACACGCACACACACTAACAGGCAATTTCTTACACGACAAGACACAGACACACAGCCATACACACATTGGGGCACACACACACACACACACACACATCAAGCAATGTACAAATCTTT
>JARFJB010001859.1:970000-1182500 GCA_036346205.1 Vesta saturnalis | reverse complement strand
ATGGAAAGTACCCCCTATCAGTACCTTGACCCATAAAAAATACCCCCAAAGTAGGTGATTTAAGTGGACTATCCAGATTTTTCTATAATATATAAACTACGCCCTATCAGTACCTTGACCCATAAAAAATACCCCTAAAATAGGTGATTTAAGCTGATTATCCAGCTTTTTCTATAATACCAAGAATTGTTCTATCAGTACCTTGACCTACTTTCAGATTTTTAAGAATTGTACTAGGATACAACAACCTTCATATTTCCACGAATTGAGAGTAATAAACTTTAACCCCTCACGAGCTGATTCTATGTTTAGATTTCTAAGATAAATGGATTTCTAAGAAATGATTTTGACCTTGCGCAGCCTAGTTCAATTTAGCCTCAGCTACGATGAATGAGCTATTTGACTTGTTTTTTGGAGGGAAACGGTTACCTGTGTTAGGTGACGGCTCCCCTGTTTTCGGAAACGGTTATCTGTCTTTGGGAACCGGATCCGGTTCTCGGGGAAACTACCTCATCCTGGCGGTTAGGACAGTAGTATGAGCCCACGTAAGCATACTATTTTTATTATTACAAACAACAATTTAGTCAATACAAGACCCTTGATATTAGCATAGACAACAACCCCGTCATTCACTGATTCTATTGTTAGAATTGAGCAATGGGAAGGCTTATTTGCTATTTCAAAGAATTTAACCTCCAAAAAATTTTTGACCTAGATGGATAGGGTGGGGTATTTACACCTAAATTGTGATCACAAAAACTTTATTTTTAGTAAATGCTATACATTAGATACGCATGATGGTAGTACAATATTTCCATACAGTGTTATGTCAATTAATATTATACTTAGCATTTATAACATCTTGAATGTACTTTAATTGAATCACGCAATTCGATGAATACGTATCCCTTTGACGCGAACACCCCCTATATTATGTCAATTAGGCTCATTTTTCCTATTCCGACGCTAAATATGAAATGATTCTAGTTAAATCATGTTAACATATGGCTGGGGACACTGCTGTTTGTTATTTTTTCCGACTGCACCCAGACTATTCATGAACACATCCTTTGTATATGCAAAAGAACACTATATACTCACAACAACAATGATTAAGGTCTTTATTTTATAAAATTTCCCGTCAAAAGGGCGTTACCTTGCAAAATTTCACTGGATGAGTCACACCTTCAATGAACTTAACCCACTCTAGGAATACCCCTACGGTTAGCCTTGGGAATTGATTTCTAAGAATACGCCCGCAGACAACCTTGAAAATTGATTTCTAGGAATTGTAGTTACTTCTAAGACTTATACAGAAGAATAGTTTGAACAGTGTGGCCTTGAAAAATTGCTTGGTGACCTAGACCCAGTCAAGAATTGTTTCCCGCCAAAAGAACCTTTCCCTCAAGGATCACGCGCACCTCCAATGACAATTCTAAGAATAAACCTGGACCTTGAAGCGATGGCAGGAATTGCTTGGTGAAAATTTCCCACCAAGATTTGACCCTTGTATTACTATCGAATAAGATCGGGATACCGCTGCAGGGCGCCATTGATTTCTAGGAATTAACACATGGGCTTGACTTGGACAAAATTAGTCTCACCATGTCAAATTCGTCTAATCAACCTATGGCTTCTTTGAGCCTGATGCTGGATATGCAGACACAGAGCCAATTAAAAAACCTTCAATAGCTTGATTTTATCACCTTTGATCATGAAAACTCTATTTTTAGGTTTCTCAGAGTTGCGACCTTGACATTTAAATGGTTGGGGTATTTGGAAACTACAGGTGACCTTGGTATTCACCCACGCAAAACCATGCTTATTGCGCTACTTGAAGTGCGCCCATACAGAAACACCTTGACCTATCGTTTAGCTTAACCTTGAGAATTGATTTCTCGTGACTTTTCTAGTGAAAAAGTTGAATTAGTATCCTGCTCGCGACCTTGATTAGGAATGCTGCTAAATCTAACGTTGAAAATTTCTCTACACATAGTCTCAACCAGTTTGGACACCTGGCCCTGAAAAGTATAATCCCCAGATCTTGAAAAGTCCATTTGAATACCCCATGCAGGTAATTTGTAGGAATTATGACCCTGACCCGACCAGAATTGAACAATGGGTCGCTATTGTCCTTTTCTCAAGAGGTGTGACCTTGAAGAATATGCAGGGAAAGTTTACGTGACCTTGACTTAATGCACTTGTGGGTTTTTCTTAATAAATTACTAAGTGGACCACTATACGTGGTCTTGAAGAATATACGCATGCAATGTGTGTACGCAATGGCCTTGAAAACGAGAAAGTGGATCTTATAGTATAAGTGACCATGAAAATTATCCTCCTATATATATATATATATATATATATATATATATATCAGCCATGTATCGGGATACCGCTGTAGGTTGATTTCTAGGACTTATGACCTTGAAAATTGATACCAATACATTTTAGCCATTGACAATCTATTTGATACCCCTACAGGTGGTCGGGTAAGATCGGATAAAATCGGATCACCTTTAAGCTTGAAAATAGATTTCTCGGAATTAACCTTGAAATTTGGGTTTACGGAACTATATAATTAAGAGATTTTAATTTGTTTTTTCATGTAAGTTTAAGAGACGTGGATTTATAATAAGTCTTGAACAATGTCTCAAAGTAAAAGGATCTCAGATCCTGATATGAAGGCTTTAAGGAAAGCTGAATGTATGGCTAGTAAACGTTATAATGAAGCGATGAAAATACCTATTAGGAAAGATGATGATGTGTCGTAGACCACATTAAACGAAGATCAGTTGAAGGAAATTGAATGTGAGAAATAAATAATAAAGAAGATAGACATGATCCAACAAAGGTATTACAAAATGTTAAGTGACAGTATATCAAACTTCCCGTAATATTTATACTGACTTAAATCGATTTTTTATTTGTATATAGGTCAATATTGTGGTTAATAAATTACAACTTTGATAACAAATATTTTATTTGTTAGATTACCTTGAAACATCGGTTGATTTGCTTGAACATAGCCTTTGTTCTTGAAAATTGACTTCTCAGAATTGAGCCTGAAATGGTGGGGGTAGCTGGATAACAATCTATTTTTCGGAATCATAACTAACTCGGCCGGAACAACGGATCGCCTTTGTTCCTTTATCAGAGGTGTGACCTTGAAATTTGTAAGCATAGACTTTGAAGCGTCGGCTTGAACATTGGATCACCTTTGTTCTTGAAAATTGATTTCTCAGAATTTAGCCTGACATGGTGGCGGTAGCTGGATAAGAATCTATTTTTAGGAATTATGACCCTAACTCGGCCAGAACAATGGATCGCCATTGTTCTTTTCTCAGAGATGTGACCTGTGTTGCGAAACAGATCCCGTTTTGGGAAACGACTCCCCAGTTTTGGGAAACGACTCCCCAGTTTTGGGAAACGGATCCCTGTCTTTGGCAAACGTCTAGTTGTATTTGAGGAACGGAACCACTTGAGGTCAGTGCACTTTACTGACTGGGGGGGCGTGACCTTACAAAGTAAACTTTCAGGAATTGCTTGATGACCTTGAAACATGCTTAGCATAGACAACAATCTGTATGATACCCCTTCAGAACGCCTTAGGGCTTGAGACAGACGTCAATGAAGTTCCTAGAATTGATGACGGATGTGACCTTGAAAAGCATCAAAATTTGATTTAGAATTGACCTTGATTTCTTGGTGCATCCTCCTACATACCCTCAACTGTGCTTGACTGACAAACGAGAAGGTTGATCAAGTAACCTTGAAATCCTAAGAAGACCTTGAAGCGGAGTGTATGTACGTTAAAAACCTTGACAATGAGAGTGACCATTTCCTACCACGTGACCTTGAAGCGGACAATCTGCACGGGAGCATCAATACCCTTGAAAACCAATCTAGTAACGTCTAGTGCCTTTTTCAAATCTAGTTACTTCAGTGGCCATGAAGAATATAAGTTGATGCAGGCAATGTGTATGATGACCTTGTACTTGGACGCTTCGCCCTTGAAGCGGGAACGCGTACGTGCAAGTATGACCTTGACCTTGAAAACCAAACTGATGACTTTTCTAGTGACTTTTTTCAAATCTGGTTACTTCTGACCTTGAGGAATATACTTTGATGTAGGTAATGTATATGCTGACCTTGAAAACCGTTGAATTCGACGTAGGGAGTGTGAGCCGCTATACCTTGAAAAATATACACAGACAGCGTGGGTCCTTTGAAAACCTTGACATAGGTAAAGTGACCGTGTACCCAGACATCTTGATTAATTTTTGGTGTAATTTACATAACGGCAGTAAAAATAATTTATTATATATATATATATATATATATATATATATATATATATATATACAGGGTCCGCCAATAGTGCGTGGACGAAGCTTTATGAGTGTATACAATATCGTTTTCAAAATTATTTATTGCAGGATTCTGTGGGATCTTTCGGGTTACAATTAGAAAATATTTTCGCAAAAATTACTACTCGTATACAGGGTATTACAACACAAAGTTATATTTTTTTAATTGGAACATACCGTATATTACTATAAATTTGGATTCCCTGGTTAATTTTAAGAGCACTTTATTCACTATATGAGGTATCTTAAACGCGCAATTTAGGCGCTGCATTCCATTTTTTGAAAATTTAAAGGTTGAAAAGAAAAATTGTAACAACCGTATGGAGAAATGTGTAACACAAAATTTTAATGGTTGATTAGTCATAGACTGTGCTACATAAAATCGTAAAAATAGTACTATTATCTTATTAGTTTTCGAGATATCGTAATCCAAAGTATAAGATTTTCAATCATAGATAACTTGATTTTTTTAAATGGAAAGGTATACATTGTTTTTACATTGTTAGATAGGACATTTAATTTCATTTTTTTATGATATAGCATTGTTGGTATTTATGTTTTGCCGTTTTTTGATAATCCAGTTTTTTTACTGAATTTGCAAAGTTTAAGATTTTTAATCATAGATAACTTGATTTATTTAAATGGAAAGGTATACATTGTGTTACATTGATAGATAGGAAATTTAATTACAATTTTTTTGATATAACATTGTTGGTATTTATGTTTTGCCGTTTTTTGATAAACCAGATTTTTTACTGAATTTATCGATTTTGGAAGAAAATAATATTAAATTAAATGTTCAAATTGTCGACCACGCTGATTTAGACAATACTGAATTCTTTTAATAAAAGAAGGTTCAACCCGATCTAACATATTAGCAGTAATTGTAGCAAAAACATTTCTAATTCGCAATTTCATATTCTCGGCAGTTGTTGGTTCTTCCTCATATACTTTATTCTTCACAAAGCCCCAAAGAAAAAAATCCAATGGAGTTATATCGGGAGATCTAACTGGCCAAGGTATCGGTCCTTGTCTTCCTATCCAATTTTCGTGAAACATGGAATTTAACCACTGGGTTACAATTCTGGCATGATGAGGAGGTGCCCCGTCTTGTTGGAAATACATACCTCTTCTTTGAGCCAAAGGTACATTCTCCAATAAATGATATAATTCGTTTTCTAGAAAATTATGATATTCTACCCCAGTGAGTGTGCCATTGAAAAAAAAAGGACTAACAATAGTTCCGCCGAATATACCTGCCCAAACATTCACTGACCATTTATTTTGAGAGACTAACGGAAATTGGTGTGGATTTTCATTTGAATAAAAATGAAAATTATGTCTGTTCACAAATCCATTTCGATGAAATGTACATTCGTCGGTAAATAATATCCCCGATATAAAATTTTCGTTCGCATTTAACTGTTGTTGAATCCACTCGCAAAAATTAATTCTATTTTGAAAATCTTGTTCTTTCAGCTCTTGATGTAACTGTACATGATAGGGGTGAAATTTATTTTTCTTTAACATTCGTCTCACGGAAGTTTGACTGATTTCTAAATTGTCACATAATTTCGGAATACTAACGTGGGGGTTTTCAACTGTAGCTACAAGTACACGAAATTCATTTTCTTCATTTGTAACAACTTTAGCTCTTTCGTTTTTAGGATATCCAACACTTCCAGTACTTTCAAATCTTTCTAAAAGATTGCGAAACGATTCTTCTCTTGGTTGTCTTCGATCAGGATAACGCTGCCCGTAGATTCGACGGGCCAATAAACAATTTTTTGTTTGATTCTCCAAGCACAAATATCATGTCAACTAATTCATTTTGCAAAAAATTACTCATTATAATTCTTAAATAAACGTATTACGTATATGATGTTCGTAAAGTTAAGCATTCACACTGCAATAAAGTAATTAACTCAGTTACGTTTGAACATACACGCGAAATGACAAAACAGATACTATTGCTGAATTTTGTTTTCATAGCTTGATGTGATTTAAACAATTATACATACATATGTAAACCTACGAAAATCGACAAATTCAGTAAAAAAGCTGGATTATCAAAAAACGGCAAAAAATAAATACCAACAATGTTATATCAAAAAAATTGTAATTAAATTTCCTATCTATCAATGTAACACAATGTATACCTTTCCATTTAAATACATCAAGTTATCTAAACTTTGCAAATTCAGTAAAAAAGCTGGATTATCAAAAAACGGCAAAACATAAATACCAACAATGTTATATCAAAAAAAATGTAATTAAATTTACTATCTAACAATGTAAAACAATGTATACCTTTTCATTTAAAAAAATCAATTTATCTATTATTGAAAATCTTAAACTTTGCATTACTATATCTCGAAATTTAAAAAAGATAATATTACTATTTTTACGATTTTATGTAGCACAGTCTATGATTAATCAACCATTAAAATTTTAGCGTTACACATTTCTCAATACGGTTGTTACAATTTTTCTTTTCAACCTCTAAATTTTCAAAAAATTGAATGCAGCGCCTAAATTGCGCGTTTAAGATACCTCATATAGTGAATAAAGTACCCTTAAAATTAACCAGGGAATCCAAATTTACAATAATATACGGTATGTTCCATTTAAAAAAATATAACTTTGTGTTGTAATACCCTGTATACTAGTAGTAATTTTTGCGAAAATATTTTCTAATTGTAACCCGAAAGATCCCACACCATCCTGCAATAAATAATTTTGAAAACGATATTGTATAAACTCATAAAGCTTCGTCCACGCACTATTGGGACCCTGTATGTATATATATTATATATATATATATATATATATATATATATATATATATATATATATATATATATATATATATATATTATATATATATATATATATATATATATATATATATATATATATATATATTACATTGTCTTAGTCAGAGGTGTCATGTTTAAACATTCCATGGTTTAAATCTACAACTCAAAATGATTCAGTTATTGTTGCCCTTGAATATATACTAAGTTTACATTAATTATGGGTGGATGCAGAAATCAATAAAATAATGTAGTTGAAATAGAAAGCTGAAACCCGTTTGAAGCAGGCTTTGTTTGCCCGTAATTTTGTGGGTCATCAGATTAGATTGAACGCTGTTCATTGACACCCCTATTGTACGATTCTAATTTAGGTATACCAGGTCGCCATTTAATTTCTTATGTCTACATTTAGACAAATCTAATCAATTTATAAAAATCAACTAAAATTGTTAGAAAGAAACTTCGAATGTAATTCCGTAATACAAATAATCTGCTGTGGTACTGTGCATAGCACTTTAAGTTGAAATTTAATTGATAAATTAATTATTACAGTTTACAAATCATGCATGATATCATGAATGTTACAATTAATCAATCACATTTACGTCAACTAAACCTGCGTGTACAATTCCATAATTTTTGGTATCAAGTATATTAATTTCCGCACCTTCAACATTAATGTTTGATAGATTGCACAACTGAAACAATACTTTTAAGCGTTTTGGAAATAAAAATGTAAGGGTTTGGTGCTAACTTGGCTTTCGTTAGTGTAGAAATACCAGTAGAGATTTAAAAAAAAGGCCCGGGAATAGGAAAATGCTACACTCCCTTAATTTGAGTATTCCCGAGGTAGTAGGTTTGATCGTTAGTGCAACCTTAGTGCACTTAAAATGTTTTCATATTGCTTTGTGTAAGGCTCTTTGGCTGAATTCAATATTTTCGTCCAGCATATGGAATCATAATTCTGTATCTAAAGTATTTTTAGACGCTGGTTTCAGCAACTTGAAGTAATCCCCTTCTGATAGAATCGTGAACCTTTGTTGTTACGTTTCGATGTTGTTTTTGATGTTGAATGTTGCCGGGTTACTAGGTGTAATCTCTAGTGCAGCAGTAGAACAGTAGAACTTGAGGGAATTAGTTGCTTTTTAAATGACTTGTTAATTGATTTTTAATCGCTTCTTAATGGCATTGGTATTTTAATTATATATGAATGACCCACTAATTCATACAACCACACAAATAAAGAAACTGTTTATTTCAATTACTTAAATTAATCATTAAGGCGTACTCAGTTTCATAAAAAAATTAAAACTTGCCCAAAATTTAATTATTTGAAAAGAAGGTGTCTCTAGCGTTTCTTATTACAAAAAGGTATTATATACACTATTTTTTATTTTTAGTTTATTTGTACCCCTACTAAATCGCTTTTCATTTTCAAGAAAATTTATACAAGATCGAAAAAATGTCCAAGATATTCTGTCACCGTATTGAGAGATTTTGGTGGAGAATTAAGATATTTTTAGTTTTGTTGTAAGATGTCAATGGAAAGTTAAGTACATATATTCAGTTGTGTCGTTAGGAAGCACTGATTTAGTTATAAATGTATGGCATAATTGGCGTTGTTTGAATTTATTAGAAACTGTTTAAATTATTAGAATTGAGATTAATGATTATCGCGTTTTTTTTTGTAAATATGTTGAATAATGAAGGTTGCGGTTATATATGCTGCGTATTGTAGGAATAGTTGTTTACGCTTATTGATGGGTTTATGTAGTAAAAAGAATTAAGGAAAATAGCTTTATTTTAGTAGATATCGTATAATCCGATTATTGTTGATTTATTAGTTTAGTTTTTAAATGGAAATTGTGTCATTAAAAATTGTTTCTTTGTAGCTAAGATTACTTTCCAAAGTAGTGTATTGGTCGAGTCAGGGTGATGTAGAGTAGATAAGAAGTTAAAAGTTATGCGATTATAGCTTCTATAACATGGTAAGCTAGGGTCGATTTTCCAAGAAAGGGAGACCACGAGAACATATCGGATTTCAGATATTTACGTTGTAACCTGATGCTGCAAGTGCTAATGACACATTTTCTAGTTCGCGTTCACGACGTTTTGTCGTTTTAATCGCGCGAATGGTTTGAATGAATTTCTAGGAAAGAATTGGTTAGGCTTCAAGAAGTTTAAGATGGCGAAGGAGTCATGAAAAATGGGCATTTTGTCGCGAGCAATGCGTTAAGCAGGCCGTGCGAAAGACGATACCCGGTGGGTTAGAGCAGTGGCGTTGAGTTAAACCTCCCTTAATCTAATTAACGTGTTAAATAACCCATGTTTTGAGGGTTGTTATGTCGTTTAGAGTTGGCGAGTATTTTATGGAGATCACGCCATAATTTTGTGTAGTTTTGTTTCACCAAGGGAAAGATAATCGTGAACGGCTCTGTCAAACGTTTAAAGAATTAAGAGGGTGTGATTGCTGACTGGTATCATTTGAGCAAGACGTAGCTGTAATTATTGGAAGTAGCTTATTGCTTCAAGAAATTGCGGAGAGCAAATGCGTCCAGCCATCAGTTTTTGGTAGTAGAATTATGAATATTGTAAGGAGTGAACCAGACGTAGAGCGGTCAGAAATCGTGCCGACAGTAGAGATCGAGTACTAAGGCCCTGACAGAATGTAGCCTTGCATCCCGAATGTGTAAAGCAAAAATATCTGAGCGCTTATTGTTTGTTTAGAAATTACTGAACAGTTGGTTAATATATAGTACGCATAGCACGCATCGGCTTGGTAGTGTTCACAACATTTTATAATTGTTTATTACGGAAATATTTGTGACAGACACATTTATGAATTTATTTAGTCATCTATCTACGTGAAAAATTTGTTGCTGATGACATGCTCACCTGGTTTTAAAATTTTTTTAAGGTGTTATTAATTAAGAAATGGCATATTGTGCCTTATGCTTAGCTTTCGAAAGCGCTTTTGTGGAAGTGAAATAAAGGAATATTAAAGTTTGTGTGTTTTAAATTTTAGGAGACATATTGTTTTCAAACCGTATTTGTGGACAAAAACATTTTATTGTTAAGTAGAAATTGGTTGTCTACTTGAACTATTTTTCAAATGAATACAATAGATTTTGTTAAAGTTAATTGTTGAGTTACAGATGATGAAAGGATGTTAACCTTATTATTATTACTTTTTAATTTGTGTTCTTTCTTGACAATTCAGTCTTGCCCTTTATTGAATAAATTAAATGAATATTAAATTAAGGTAGGGACGATGTGAGTTTCATTTGAAGTAAACATTAATTTAATCCCGATTTCAACGTTTGGAGATTGAGTTATGTTTATACAGTAACAGCAATTAATGGTAAGTTTAAAAATGATTTAACGCTAGTAGTGCCAAAAAGTAAAAGCTATACTGTAGTAATTTGGAGAAATGCCTTTCAGATTCACCCTAGGGAATTAGCGAGGAGTCCTAACCATAGACGGTGCAGAAGGTAGGTTCACGTATTTTATGCTAGTGCACTCCCTTTTGTTTGCGTACCTTTTACGCGGATCAAGACAGGATGACCTCCAAATAATTACCCGATTAAATATTCCGATTAACGTAACTTCAATTTTTAGTAAAATCTACGACCCTAACGACCAGCTAGTTGGTCCTTGAGGTTATGTGCAGTGTTCTAATGCAGTTTTGAACCCGTTACAATTTCCAAATGCATTTTTAATCACTCTGTAATATGTAAATGCGACAGAACCGGATATGTTTTACTAGTAAATACCCTTGTTGTGTGCCTGATAAAACTTTTCATAATAAATGTAATGTAATAGAACTAATAGAAAATATAAGTAAAATATCAAACAAGTAGTTATAGTAACAAACCGTTAAAGTAAAACAACGAACTTGAAGCAAATTATAATTCTATAGTTAAAATATCTGTTAAAGGTGAGTCTATCAGATCAACCTGTTCGTTCAAGCTACTTTCTGCTTATGTTTATAAATCTCGAATACTTCTAAAACATCTAATTTGTCTTTATTATATTTAGAATTTACATCAGCTCTACATACATAAAGACAACATTTACATCGATTAGGGCTTGAACCTTGATGGCGCAGTTGGTTAGCGCGGTACTCTAGCAAAGTACAGGTCGTAGGTTCAAATCCTACTCGAGGTAAACTTTTTATTTATGTATTTAATAAAATTAATAATAATTTTTAATCTAATTTGTCTATTTTATTACAAAAATGTAAAAATTTAATGTTTTTGGTGATTGTTTGCTATTAAATGTTTGGCATAATTTGATTTGTCTGTGTGTTCGTATTTTTAACAATATTAATGTGTTCTTTGTATCTAATATAAAAGTTTCTGTGTTTGTCTAATATAAACAGAGTTACAGAATGTGCAGACAACAAATTGCGTTGAATATGGAATTCCACGAAGTAACGTTAATGAATATACATTTTAAAGTAATGTAAATCGACATTTAAAAGCAATTGATAGTGCAGTAAAAACTGATAAGACTAGTTCCAACCACCAAGATGCGCCATGTGTATTTTGTAATAAATTGTTTTTTGATAGGTCTATCTTGATCAAATACATACATAGTGCAGCTAAGGACCTTAAGAAGACATTACCCAAGAAGACTCCAAATGTTACTGTTAGGTAGACATAAATAGGTGCTTTGTCTGAAATCTTGAGTGAAAATACATAAATTTATTAGTTGAGTTGATTTAACCCAATTGCCGCTAGACAACAAGTATTTTTGATAATATTGTTAATTTAACTAATAAAGAATGTTATCCGTTACTTTATGAGCACACAAAACTATTGTATTTTTGTCCACCCTGTACCAATTGGAATCAACATGTGATACATTTTTGGAATCAGCTCAGCTAGAGCAATCCGAAAATTGAAACAAAATGGGGGTGTTCCATTTAGAAAAAATGGCGGTGACGTCATTACTCGAAAGTAATTCACCCTGTATATTAGATTATTATTTTAAAATACGGTAAATTAAAATCAAAATCGACGTGTTTCAGGATTATTTCTTAAAATGGTCTGTTTAGCTAAAAATTAATTTGTTCCATACTTTACGGACACAGTGTATATATATATATATACATATATATATATATATATATATATATATATATATATATATATATATATATATATATATATATATATATATATATTTCAAGCACTTGACAACTCTAAGATTCGAACTTGATACCGTTCTCTTACTAGTCTGACACCTTTATCGCCGAGCCACTGAGTAACCAATATATATTTTTTAGAACTTTGTTCCAGGCATGTTCGGTGATTCTTGATTTTTCTGTTTCGCCCTTGCGGACGTTGTTCTTATGTTCCTACGTTCTCACTTTGAGTGGTCTACTGCTCTCTCCTATGTATGCTCGGCCGCATTCGCATGGTAGGTTGTATACACAACTCTTGGCATACATAGGAGAAAGCAGTAGACCACTCAAAGTAATAAGAACAACTCCGCAAGACAACAAAAATCAGAATCCGACATGTAACGAAGACACCCATCCAATGGGATAGCATACAGATAGTGGCAAAGGACGAGAACACAACTCGTCGAAAACTATATATATATATATATATATATATAATATATATATATATATATATATATATATATATATATATATATATGTATTTTAAAATCACCGACAAACGAAAACTGGAGATTCTATGATTCAAAATAAGACAAAAATGATCATAAAATCTTTTGCGAAAATGCTTCCTAACCGAGATGCAGGTTGATTAAAAAGTACTTTTTTAAAGGTTTTTTAAAGATTCCTCAAAAACTACAAAAGATATTACACTGAGATTTGGTACACTTAAATGTCTAATTAAATACAATTAATCAGGTGAGTTTGAGTCAACTGACTCCATCCAGTGGTGTAGAATATTTTAAGTTAATCAGTTTAAGTAAAAAAAAACGCATACCCCTGGTTTTTTGAAGAAATATTTTTTGATAGATTCAACATTTAATTCTGCAAATAAAATCATACTTAGTATTTTTCCGATTCAGCACCCCGTTTTTGAAACATATTGCATTAACATAAATACCACATTATTCAATAAAAATCAAAATTTGTTTTATTTTACAAAAAAATAACGCAGTTAACTATTAGGTACATTATTAAAGAGATATTGAAGGAATTAAAAACAAAATAATAATTATTTTTATACATATTGTTCAAAATGTCCTCATTCCTTTTGAATGCAAGCTTGTATTCTTCTTAGCAAATGAAACCTAACACGCTGAAAAATTTGTGGCATAGCCCTAATCTCATCGCATGCCATCTGTATGCGATTCCAAAGCTGCTCTCGATTATCAATTTGAACAGAATAGACACGAGTTTTCAGATACCCTCACACAAAAAAATTCAATGGGTTTAAATCTGGCGATCGTGCCGGCCACGGTACTTCACTTCCTCGTCCAATCCAGCGTCCAGGGAACCATGAATTAAACAATCTTCTGACGTTTCGTGTAGAATGTGGTGGTGCACCATCATGTATGAAATAGATTTTCATTCTAACATCTAAGGGTACGTCGTCAAACAATTCTGGCAAATCTTCTCTCAAAAAATTTAAATAGAATCCGCCAGTAAGTCTTTGAGGAAAACGGATAGGTCCGATTAGGTGATCGTCTAGTATATCTATCCAAATATTTTCGTTAAATCTATGTTGGTGAGCTGTAACTACAGTTGGATGCTGATTTTCATCTAACCATTTGTGGGAATTATGCAAGTTCATTATTCCATTTCGGGAAAAAATACACTCATCAGTGGTCAATAAGTTTCTAACACATTGTACATCTTCAGCATTTTTATTTAAAAACCATTCGCAAAAATTCATTCGACGAGGATGGTCAGCAGGCTATAATGCATGCACTTGCTATGCGACACACCAAATTCTAAACCTAACTCACGCGTACTTATTGAGGAATTTTCATAAACTCTATCTAAAATTTGTTCCTTAATTTCAACTGGTACACGAGCATTTCGTCCGGAATTTTTCTTTCCTTTTAAACTTCCATACTCTAACAAGTTACGATGAACGGTTTTAAACGTAGTATGATGTGGATGTCTTCTATTTGGAAATCTTTGTTCATAAAGTCGAGCAGCTGCACGAGCATTGCAATTAGTATTACCATAACATAAATGCATATCGACCAGTTCTCGTTTGGAATAATTCATTTTTTCACAGTAATTAGACACAAACAATGAATTACAAAACACGCGTAAATGCAACTATTTTAGCAAACATAAGATACGTAACTGTCAAATGCAAAGCAACCTCTGATTCCTTTAATTTGGTTATTACTGAACAATGTAGTCGTTTATGTCAATGCAAAATATTTCAAAAACGGGTGCCGAATCGAAAAAATACTAAGTATGATTTTATTTGCAGAATTAAATGTTGAATTTAACAAAAAAATATTTCTTCAAAAAAAGCAGGGACGTGCGTTTTTTTTTTACTTAAAGTGATTAACTTAACATATTCTACGTCACTGGATGGAGTCAGTTGACTCAAACTCACGTGCTTAATTGTACATAATTAGACATTTAGGTGTACCAAATCTCAGTGTAATATCTTTTGTAGTTTTTGAGGAATCTTAAAAAAATCTTAAATAAATTATTTTTTAATCAACCTGTATCTCGGTTAGGAAGCATTTTCGGAAAAGCGTTTATGATAATTTTTGTCTTATTTTGAATCATAGAATCTCCAGTTTTCGTTTGTCGGTGACTTTAAATAATATATATATATATATATATATATATATATATATATATATATATATATATATATATATATATTATGCGCTCATAACGTTAGACTCAGTGAGTAAACAATGTATATTGGGTTTATTCGGATTTGCCTTTGAATATATATGTTTAAATTGTTAGGTTCTCAAATTGCGAGCTCGTGATTTGAACAAAATTACATTGCTCCCCTGTTAACGAACAGTATTTGCGGTTACCTGTATCTATTGTCCAAGACGTTAATAAGGTTGAATACAGTTGTTTGAGAGGAAAATATGTTTGAAAAATTCACCTTAACCTACTACGCATGTAATCGATCTGGTGAATGCTCTAAATGATTTAAGATAGAAACATAACTTACAATCTTGTGTTGCAAGAAAAATACCCCATACTAAAATGAGAACACGTTCGGAGTAATCTCAAATCACGAACAAAATTGGCTTTAAGTGTACCAGTTATAGTGCCGCAAAGATAAATAGTGTGACGAAGGCATAATATTTTAACAATCCATTACGGATATCACGTGGATAATGACAATATAGAACATGTTCGGATTCCCAGAAATGCCAAACAGGTAGCGGGTAATTTAATATTGCGTGTATTAGTAAAATACGAGGGCCGTTTGAGAAGCCAGTAACTTTTTGAATTTTCCGCGCAGTAATTTTAAATCCATCACTGTTCCCGTCAGATGGTTTATTAATAGACTCAAATTATGAGCAAGCTGCGTCATTTAGTTTGCTTAGTTTGCCAACCATTGAAAGCAAACAACCTCGTGAATTTTAACGAAAGTGGAAAAAAGTGAATTTGGTGTGCTGATTGAGCATTATTTTTTGCTTAAAAAAACCATCACCAAAACCAAGGAAAGTCTTGATAAATACTATGGAGATTATGCACCATCAATTTCAATGCTTTAGGTTGGTAAGTGGTTTACTTAGTTCCGTTGTGGTCGTACTAGCACAGGTGACATCGAACGTTCAGGTCGCCCCAAAAAGGTCGTTACGCCAGAAGTCGTCGATAAAATCCATGGAATGACCGATCGGAGAATGAAACGGCGTGAGGTGGCCGAAGTTGACGTCGTCTCAACTGAGCGGGTACATCACACTTTACATTAATAATTGGGCATGAAAAAGCTATCCGCGCTGTGGGTGCCACGAAAGCTCACACTCGACCATAAGCGCAACCGTGTGACCACTTCAAAGGAGTGTCTGGCAACGTTCAGGCGCAATCCGAACGAGTTTTTGCGTCGTTTCGTTACCGTGGACGAAACATGGATCCATCACAACACACCAGAGACCAAGGAACAATCAAGACTGGGTTTCTCCGAGTGAACGTGCACAAAAGAAGACCAAGGTGGATATGTCAGTCAACAACGTCATGGTCACAGCTTTTTGGAATGGACGCGGTGTCATTCACATCGATTACCTTGCAATGGGTAAAACGATCACCGGCGAATATTATTCAGAGCTTTTGGATAGATACGATACTGATTTAAAGCAGAAAAGACCGAATTTGGCGAAGAAAAATGTGCTGTTCCATCGAGACAATGCACGCGTGCATACGTTTGTAGTCACCATGGTAAAAATCTATAAATTGGGCTACGAACTGCTACCCTATCCACCATATTCTCCAGATTTGGCTCCTTGCGATTATTTCCTGTTTCCAAACCTGAAGAAATGGCTGGGCGGTAAGAGGTTTGGGTTGAATAAAAAATTCGAAATACTGGAGTAAATGTGTAGAACTAAAAAGAGACTATGTTGAAAAATAAATTGCTTATTTGCCGAAAAAATATCTTTTATTCAAAAAGTCACTGAAATACCAAACCTGTCTCGTGAATACAAGCAGAGATAATGATAGTGAAGAGAATCTACAACGGATTTTTTAATTAATAAAGAAAGCATTTAAAATGGAAGTTGTAGAAGCCATTCTGATTATGCCGCTAGTGTGTTTTTTTAAATATTAAGAAATCTGCAGATTTCATCAAGACTTACATTTATGACCGATATTGCTGAATTATGTTATAATGCATGGTGTAGAGTTATGGGGACTAAACAATCCATAGTATGATTCATGGCATATTGACCGTGTTTAGAAAACAAATTCATCCAAAATTGTGGTCAATACTAAACAGAAAAACAATTTACAATATTCTAAAAGCAGTTCAAAACAAGCAGAGGAAATATTTAAAAAGCGTTAATACAGTGATATGAATATATTAATAATAATTATATACCAAGGGAGAGAAGGCATTATTATTAGAAAGCGAGGGCCAGAAAAGTATTTTCCCCGTGGTTTATATATTTACTTTTTTCACTACTAGCATAACTACATCCAAATATACGTAAGTTTAAATAAATTATTATCGCTGATTTAAAATTTCCGCACACAGTAGAATTGAGTCTGTCATGATACTGTGATAAATCGTCAAATAATTGGTTTACATTTGTGAGCGTCTGTTGAATTGTGGCTTTGGTTTGTCTTAATAAACAAAAAATGGAAGAAAGTGGAAGATGTACTCCTCCCGAAATGAGAGAAGAGCAGCTAATGTTGCATCTAATCTCCTTCCTCAAAGATCAAAAGATTTTTAAATGAACATAGATGATTCGACGTCACTGTTTATTTGTCGCCATCCCTACTACAGAGCCCAATATAGACAATCCCAGATATACGATTTTTATTGTTTATTTGTGGCAGAGAAAATTAATTTCACAGTTCGGAAGCAGACTACATAATAAGACGTTCTCAATCTAAAAGTAAAGAACAATCAGAAATCATAGCCTACTGCAATTCTGGATTAATACAAATATGTATATTAAAAGCACGCATCTCATTATAAAGTTTGAGTACTTATAGGGTAAACAGATTAAAAGGCAAGACCAGAGTATTCATAACTTAATGTGATTCATTCGTGACAAAAAAGTTGAGGTGCTGATTAAAGGAACTAAATGTAAGTAAGTGTAAGTCCTCATTCATAAACTTTAATTATTGATTATTTTTATTGTAGGTAGAACCAGACCCTTTAAATTATTTCTACGCAAAGCCACCGAACAGCAACCAGTACTGTATTCAATTATACAAGAATAGACTGTGACACTGATAGAGACTATCATAAATGGTCAATGTGCAACTTGAAAACCACTACAAATTACATCATCACCCAAAAAGCAAATGGCTTCTGTTGCAACTTAAATTGTCAAGTGTGCAAAATTTGTATACATTTTAACTCTTATATAGTTAAAGCCAAGAAAAGTGACGCGCACGTCATCAATGACGCATTTCTATGACTTATGTGGCTATGTTTCCGTCGCAAACTGCATAATAACATTTGTAGAAAAAAACAACTCTAAAGGTAATTAATATACTTCTGAGATAAAACAATGCGCACAAGCTTGTTTTTGTTGGGTTTAGACGTAAAATTTTGTGATAAAATTTTAATTAACAGGTCAGCAAGTAACCACGTAAACCTAGTCACTGTCAGAGATGGTGCTGTGTTGCCGTCTTTTATTCATCGATTCATCGATATTTTGAGGTTACGGATGACATTATTCTGACATTTGATTGATTTTTGTTGTCAACAATTTGTAGGTGAGACCTGTATTTTCTTCGGTTGCCAAAATGCACAAGCAAATGGATAGTCGAAGAAAAGAACTTTTGGCATCATTAATTAGCTATTTCGAGCAAGAAACGAATAATGACGGGCTTCTGTTGCCCTTAAATGCTGTTCGAGAGGTAAAATTTGGATAATACGTATAAAATAATAATTGTAGTGTAAGAGTATTTTATTCTAGCGTGTAGCTGCTGCTCTAAACGTCAGTTTAAGGACAGTAAGCAAAATCTCTCAAGCAGAGAAGAACAATGACAAGTTAAAGTGATCAAAGAAAGATCGTTGCTATTCTAAGCGAGTTACAAATACAGCCACATTAAATACAAGCGGTATTCGTGATTCTATTTATAATATGCACCAAAGAAGTAATTAATAACGGCTAATGTACATTTTACAATTGCCCTTTATAAAATTGAATTTATTATATTTATCATTTAAGACATTAATATAACAAAAACGATTTATGCTGTATGGTTTTAGAACAACACAAATACCATTCAATCCCTGTGGTTCCAACTAATAGATAGGGAATTATTCAATGGCAGTACCATTTCTTTGAGAAAATTGCTTAAAGAACTTGGATTTAAATGAATAAAGGATAATCCACGACGTGGACTCATGGAACTACCGAACGTGGCTTTCAAAGAGTAGAATAAGATCATATAAACAAGCCAATGTTAAAAGTACTAAAACAGATGGCAAAAGGTTGTACTACAATACAAATAAGTTTTTAAACTAAAATTTATAAAAAAAGTGCTATTAAGGAGTGGTTGACAAATAAAAAGATACCCTATACAAATATGATGTTTAAAACCGAACTGTTGCATATTGTCTCTCAGTAAGGAGACAAATAAACAGTGTGTACATTCATTATTAAACACAACTCTTTTTTAGAAACAAACCACCAAAAAAGTATGTAGTGGACGAGCTGGCAGAACAATATGGACACGAAGTCTTACGTCTTTCTCCCCACCATTGGATATTCAACCCTCTTGAATTAATTTCGAGCATTCCAAAAAAATATTACAATAGGTATGTTGGTAGGGATGGTAACAGTGAGATTGACTGTCTGAATATGTGGCACGAGGCATTACTGGTTACGCCTGATATGTTGAAAAATTCTGTAAAACATACCGAAGAATAAATTTTAGGTGGTACGAGACGGAAAGAATATTTGAGCGCCGCCCAGAAGTTCCTCCTCTGATTATAAATTTTTAAAGTAATAACAATGAGACCAATAACGAATCAGTTTTAGAAAATGAATTACGTTTTGACGCTTTTTAGTGAAAATGTTTAAATAGCTTACCTATTTCTTAATAAATCATTTAATTATTTACTTGTTTATTTATTTACTTACCGAAAAAGTGTGAGAAAAGTTACAAATATATGTGTCGTTATTTATGCAACCAACAATTCAGTAATTAATATTTATTTGCGGTTGAATAAGAAATATTATTTGCTGGGAAGTGAACGTCATCAAACGCTGATGACGTGCGCGCCACTTTGTTTGGCTTTCGCCACTTTGTTTGGCTTTAACTATACATATATGGATTATTGTATAAAGTCCAATATATACAAACACATACACTATATTTGTATTGAAAAAACTGTAGAAGCTACTGTGGAATAGTGACATGATTTCTTTAGAAGGCACAGCTGCAGATTTTCCAGTATAATAGCAAGCAGTAACCAAATAAATGAAGCTGAAGAACAATCATAGGATTCACAGACAGAGAATTTTGAACATGATATTGATAAATTAAGGGAAATATTGATCAATTCTGTATTACAACTGTTGTGCATCTTTAAGAACTGCAATTAAAGGAGCAGACTCGATATAAAATTTAGCATCGACAGGAAAAACGGTAAAGCAAAGTATGTTTTGTCTATAATGGTGTCACGAGGGTGTGTTCTGGTCCATTTTGACCACTGTCACAATTATAACTCTCAAATCTTACGCCTGAACTGTCTCTGTTGTTATTTTAAATTACTTGCATAAACAGCAAATACGAGACTAACATTAGCTAAACTCAATCACAGAATGAACTATTCCTTCAAAGAAAATAAAATTAGTTTGTATTATAGAGATTAATCTACCCTAGTTCTATTTATACTTTGCGAAACATAATGTGCACCTAATCTCACGATCTAAGTAAGCATTAATTAACCTTTAATTTAGAAAATGTGAAAACACCTTACGTGTTCTCTTAATCCCCACAGGGTACATATATTCATACAATCAGTCCAATTTTTGGTAATGAAAGGAATAACTGCAGATTGTAATTCTGTAGAAAATTACAGATATATTGCAATTGATGTGAATCTGTTATTTATCAGATCTGTTTGACGTTTCAAGAAATATATTGGAATACAATAAAGTATCTTGAATTCCTAACAAAAATAGTTTTGAGAATATTTATTGTTCTAATTCGGAAACATGTGTTAAACTTAAACAAAAATGTTAAGATACTTAAACGTTATAAAAAATTAATTCAAATATATCTTTATTCAGATCGCAGTTTAAAGATATTCAACAATAAAAACGTTTTTTGTCCATAACTTTTTTTTAGTTTAAGATATCGAAATTTAAAATAATTTAAAGAGAATTTCTAATCTAAAAATTGTGTGGTAATTATTATTTTTGATGATAAGGAATTAGTCATATTTTAAAGTAGAGTTAAAATTGATTTTAGGTACATCTCATTATATATATATATATATATATATATATATATATATATATATATATATATATATAAAGTTATTTACAAAAATTATTGGCAACTTCAAACTTCACATTATAAAATTATTTTCGTATTTACAGGGTGTTACATAGTACCAGGGTGAACCATACATACTTTTTTTAAATGGGACGGCCTACATATTATTTCAAATTTAGATTAAGCTCCCCCGTACAGTTATGGTCAATTGTACAGGAAAATCATTCGCAATTCAACGTGCTGTATACTCTAAACAGAACAACCTAACAATAATTTATGTCTTTTTTCAAAATACGAAAAAGTCAACTCACAATCTTCAAAAACTAGATAAATAAAATATATATTAAACAAATTAAAGTGTGCCGTGCACATTTGACATAGTTTTAAAATTTGGGTTCAGATTTGTTGTATACCAACACGAATTTTATTTTTTAAATCGTACCAGGTTTTACTCGGTACACTTTGTTTTTAATTGCACCCCACAAGAAAAAGTCCAGGGGAGTTAAGTCTGGAGATCGTGGCGACCAAGTTGTTGGATCTCGATTTGCTATCCAATTATTAAAACGTTCCTTTAAATATTTGTATTTGAATTTGAATTCTAATAAGGAGGCCCTATTGCTATCTTGTAAGACAGGTGTATGAACTTGGGTTAGGGTTTGATCTTGCGGAGGGAATTTGAATGACAGTAAAATTTAGTTATAGAATACTTATTTTTATTGTAAATATCATAATTAAAACAGCCTCTAATGAAACAAAAAATTTTTATTAAGTTAATTAATTACATAACAGTTATTACAATATTGTTTTCTAAACGAATATTAAAACTGATTGTTTTACCTGCATTAATTGCATTGAAATATGTTTAAAATTCATCCGCTCGTTAAATTGTTGTATATTGTACACCTTAATATTTTTAAAGAAACTTGCTGTTACGTATAACTTAGATGTGTTTTATAACTGTAATTAAAATCTGTACAAGTAAATAAAATAAATAAAAGGTTAACAACACACTTACCAGCTCAGTATTGAAAGGACATTTTTCAGAGACCGATTCACGAGTGATAGTCACTGCTTTGTGTTACTCGTCTAATCAAACTAAAGCACTTTCTATTTTTTACGTTTATGAATAGTTGATGTAAAACTAGCTATTGATTTCCCCATAATTAATTTTTAGGGTGTAAATATACAAACAACCTAATTATCTTTATCACACTTACTGCAACTCGTATTTACCTGTAAAGAACCAGCGTCCTGTACTTATATGTTTTAGAATAAATTATGTGCGGACCATCCTGTATGTAAGATTTCATAAGTTTACGCGATATTGCACAACAAATAATTTATTCATCACTGCTGACGTGTAGTTCTAAGAAACCGTAAGTTTCTGCACGTCAGAACGATTTTAACCAATCCCATAACGGCATCCCCCGCACGGTAGCCGCGAAACCGCCCACAGATGCACCTTTATAAACTCGCGACGCGCATAGAAAGAGATGAATCTCCGTAGATTCAAGTTAAGCCGATATCCAGCAGCCGCCACCGTACCGTTGACCGTTCCAGAAACCAGTAGCCGCAGCCGCTCCGTTTGCTTAGCGTAAGCACCGACCTGTTGTTCACCGACGAAGAGTCCTTCGCGATCGGGCAACCTAAAGTTCAATTCTGTACTGCTATTGATACACACGTAAGTTGTAAAGTTATACATTCTGACAATTTACACTCAAACACTACAGACCGTAAATAATTCCGGGCTGAGCTCCAGGAGTTATACTACACTAGCACCTAGAGTAGCACGAAGGGTAGATCCCATCGTCACTCGCCACCACAAAGTATACCTAGAGGAACGCAGGGGTAGCCCCCGACGTATCTCGTCACCACTTGAGGGTGAAGGGTTGTTACAGGGCTGTAAAGACCTACGACCTTTCTCTTAGTATATACAGTAAAGACAGGCCGTCGCCTATGTCTTCTGGACATTACTAAAATCCCGCTCGAAACTCACACACTTCCTACACCCAGTACTTAATAACCGTATACAGTGTCTGTGAATCGCAGAAGAGTACCTCCATAACCTGTTGTATAAATCAGTAGCATAAATTTGTCGTCCACCGAACCATCGTAAATACCTGGTGCACGAACGTTTGTAAATAAATTAGAGAGTACGTAGATTTTTCTATCTTTACGTAAACCTATTAGAGTAGTTTTTTAATATTAAGTATTTTTGTTCCCTAGATTAATTATAAATAATTGAACTCAGTACAGAGATCGGTAATTAAGTTAGTTAGATAAATAATCTAATTGCCAAAATTAAACCCGTAATAATTAAAGAAAGATCGTCCCAATACCTCGCGTTTGTATACGTGCATTTCGCGTGTATTACTTCCAGGAGTAGAACATCCTTGCTTCAGCGCTCCAGAGTTACTAACGTATAAACACGATATCGATTTTCTCAAACGAGTCGAGTTCATTGCGCTGGCGTCTCGACCACAACGGTATCAAGGCTGACGACCTCGCTACCGTACATACAGGACCGTAACCTAACTTTGCCTCTTAGGTAAGGAATAGATTAAAAGACTATCTTTTGTTCACAGAAGCGATTACGCACCCAGTGAAGCCCAGGACCTGGACTAGGGCGGTCGTACATATATATTATTAGTTACGTTTATTTTATTGTAAATATTGGTCTAATATACGTGTTAAAAATGCTTTACGAATTTTATTTAAGGTTACAGTGTTAAGCCCATCCAGTAATTACTACGAACCACACCCCGTTTATAAAATAAACCCGATTGAGCAAAGCCGAGGCAAGATAAAACCGCGCTGGGTTACCAAACCAGAAGGGCGCAATATAAGTAAAAGTATAGAACCCATAGCACTTAAAAATAATAGGGGCATTATATAAAGTTGCACCTAAACGTGGGGCCGAAAAACACTGAACACCTTAAATAATTTTCCGTTTACAGATTCCAAAAGGACCGCAGAAGTACCAGTAATCACGTATTTTTGTTTTCCAGGGACACTAATCTGTCTGTTACAGGATGAGTATACCGAGGACTCTGAAGATACCAACACCAGAGTGGGATGGATTTACCATCTCAAGAAGGATGAATTAGCAACCGAAGCTAGGAAATATAAACTAGAGACAGGAGGAAATGTAGATGCACTTCGGGCCAGGATAATAAAATACTTACGCACCGGAGAAGGACAAGTAACCACACTGACACCAGAAATACTAACATTAGCCGCTCCGATACCGCCACCACCAGCTGGGGAACACCTAGACATTACCGGAACCAGACGCGCCGATATTTGCGATAGAATACGCAAATGGGGTGTGAAATACGACGGTATCAGCGATCCGATTTCTTTCTTGGAAAGAGTAGAGGAATTACAAACCTGCTACAACATCACCGACCGTGACCTGTTACTCGCCCTTCCGGAATTATTAAAGGAAAGCACCCTGTTATGGTACAGAAACCATCAACAATCCTGGATGACTTGGAAAGATTTCTTGGTCAGTTTTAAAATACAATTTTACCACCGAGACATCAATTTCAACTAGAGGAGGAAATCCGAAATAGATTGCAAAACCCGAGAAAAGGCTACGGAATACGTGATTGCCGTCCTGACCCTAATGCGACGCCATGGAAACATGTCGAGAGAAGAACAACTACAACGTATGTATGACAACCTGAGGGTGGAATATAAATATTACATCCGCCAGAGAGATTTCAAAGACCTGACCGAACTTCTCGAGTTGGCCACCCAATTCGAAATGCTACCTCCGCGGACACACTCGCCGTCTCCCAGTCCAAACCGCCAGAAGGTACACTTTAGTGGTCTAACACCAGCTCCTGACACACCAGCACACCGTCCCCGCGAAATCAACACCACTAAAACCGTCCCAACACCTATCACCACCCCGTATGACCGCTCCTCCGTCTGCTGGAGATGTGGGAAAACCGGACACTTCAAAGAGAGGTGTAGAGAACCGTTTAAAGCTTTTTGCTCGAGATGCAGCAAAGAAGGTGTATTATCCCGCGACTGCCCCTGTCCGCGGTCGGAAAACTCCAGACGCCGGTAAAGGGACACCAGGAACTTTTTACTACCCCGGCTCTTACACCTGGAAACAAAACAACCGCCAGCGAGTGGACCACTTGGCTACAAACCGTAGCGCAGTTTACACGAAGGAAACCCGATAAAAGATTAGATCGTTCCTACGATGATAGACTCTTCCTAGAGATTATGGTCTTTAACAAAACCATCAATGCTTTAATTGATACCGGAGCCTCCCGAACATATATAGGCGAGAAAGTAAAGAATTTACTAATTAACAACCGTATATATCCGAGCACGCTAAAAGCTGCAACTGTACGTCTTGCCGACAGTTCCATGACTGAAACCCGCGGCTTATACATTTTCCCCGCCAAGATAGGCAGGAAAACTCTCCAGTTACCGGGCTATTACATACCCCAACTGTCCACCGACATTGTGATTGGATTAGACGCGCTGGAACATCTTCGGGCCACTCTACACATACACCAGAAACAACTAGAAATCGCCGGAATACGTATCCCTTGCAAAGTTCCGTACAAGGAGGCTTGAGTGGAATACATGGACCAGACGTAGACCAGCTGCCCGAGTTAAACGAATTCCTGGAAACCGAGATGAGGAAATTCACAAAGGTAACAGGAAAAGCCAAAGATGTTATACATAAGATCACGCTCGTGCCCGATGCTAAACCGATCAAACAGCGATACTATCCCGCAATCCAGCAATGCAAGAACTTATCAATCAAGAGGTTGATAATATGCTCGCAGAGGACATAATAGAACCGTCCCACAGCCCGTGGAGTTCTCCCGTAGTGTTGGTTAAGAAACCAACTGGTTCATATCGATTCTGCGTCGACTTTCGAAAAGTTAACCAGGTCACCATCAAAGATGCATACCCGTTACCATATATTCAAGGCATCTTAGACCAGTTGCGAGAAGCAAGCTATATCAGTACCCTAGACCTGAAACAAGGATACTGGCAAATTCCTCTAGAAGATGGAAGTAAATCCATCACCGCTTTTACAGTGCCCGGCCGTGGACTATACCAATTCAAAGTTCTACCGTTTGGACTTCATTCCGCCCCTGCTACATTCCAGAGATTCCTAGATTCTATTATTGGTCCAGAACTGATTGGACGCGCTTTTGTATATCTAGATGATATCATAGTCCTGGGAAAAACATTTCAAGAACACCTGCATAACCTACGGGAAGTATTCAAGAGACTACGTGATAACGGACTTCAACTACAACCAGACAAATGCTACTTCTGTCAGACCCAACTCAAATACTTGGGACACGTCGTCACCGCAAAAGGAATTTTACCTGATCCAGAAAAAATCGACGCAATTATCCAAATACCCGCTCCCCGTACCGTTAAGCAACTCCGTCAATTTTTGGGACTGGCGTCGTGGTACCGCAAATATGTTAGCGGTTTTGCGAAACTAAGTCAACCGCTCACCAAACTCTTGAAAAAGAACACCAGATATCAGTGGACCGACACCCAAAATCACGCCTTTGAAGCCATTAAACAAGCTTTGACCGCCCCCCCTGTATTAGCCTGTCCGGATTTTAATCAACCTTTTGTATTACAAACCGACGCAAGTACCACCGGAATTGGAGCCGTGCTAACACAAGGACAAGCACCGAATGAACGAGTGATAGCGTACATCAGCAGGGCACTAAACCCCGCGGAAAGGAATTACTCGACGATTGAACAAGAGTGTCTGGCCGTAGTATGGTCCATACAAAAACTCAAAAGTTACCTAGAGGGTTATAAATTCACTGTGTTAACCGATCATAGGAGTCTCAAGTGGCTTCGCACACTAGAGAAACCGACATCCCGTCTAGCCCGCTGGATAATGGAACTACAACAGTTCGACTTCCAGGTGGAGTACCGAAAAGGGGCACTGAACAATGTAGCCGACGCGCTGTCCCGCTTACACGAGGACTATAAAGTAAAAGCCGACCTGTCTCCATTAGAGGTGGAGGAAACCGAAGAGATAACCTGTCCGTGGTATCGAGGCTTGATACAGCAAGTCCGAGAACACCCTGATCAACACCCTCGATATAAAATAGAGGAAGGACAACTATTTAAATCATTCCCTGATCCGACACCCGAAAAAGAGATGGGAAGCCATCCTAGTTGGAAAATTTGTATACCGCTAGAAAAACGCCGAGATATCCTGGAAGAATGTCACGATGTCCCCACCGCAGGACACCTGGGAATTGCGAAAACACTATGCCGCATATACCGCAATTACTACTGGCCAACCATAAAATCCGACGTGATAAAATACGTAAAAAGGTGTAGAAGTTGTCAAACTTATAAAGGTAGTACGCAAAAGCCGCAAGGAGAAATGTACTTTTCGCGACCTGGACATCCGTTGCATAATGTAAGTACCGACCTTATCGGACCGCTGCCGCGTTCCAAGAAAGGATATAAATTCCTGTTAGTTTTTCAAGACCGGTTAACTAAGTGGGTCGAACTTAAACCGCTCCGTAACGCTACCAGTCCGCCGATTATCCAAGCGTTAAAAGAACAAGTAATATACCGCTTTGGAACTCCCCGACACCTGATCTCTGATAACGGCCCACAATATACCAGCAAACTATTCCGCACGTTCTTGAAGGAGCATGGAATCAACCATCGTTCTACTCCACCATACTCCCGCATGCCAACCCGGTGGAAAGAACCAATAAAGTGATCGGGACGATGATCGCACAATTTACGCGAAACAACCAGCGAGAGTGGGACGCTCACCTGCCTGAAATAGCCTTCGCTATCAATACCGTACAGCATGGATCAACTGGTTTCTCCCTGCCTTACTTAATCTCGGGAGAGAATTAGAACCACCTAGGGCCTGGTCAACCCAGAAACAACCGCCGACAACAGAAGCAACCGCCGTAACCGCAGCTGATCAAGCGCAACACATGAAGTATTTAAAAGATCTACAAGAACTTGCTAGAGATTCATTAGCAAAGACCTTTGAAGTACAACGGTATCATTACAACCTGCGTCACCGAGCCTACCGCCCCGCAAAGGAGATCTCGTATATCGTAAAACACATTACCTGTCAAGCAAAGCGAAAGAATTTTCCGCGAAATTAGCGAAAAATATGCCGGTCCTTACCTTGTGTATAAAATCAAATCGCCCGTAATTGTCGAGCTCCGAGAACCCGGTAGTAGGAAAAGCGCGGGAGAAGCACATGTAAAAGATTTGAGAAATGCGACTGACGTCACCGATCAGACTAGACCAACGACCAATGGTAACGTTGAAAATTTAACGGCTATTAAAAACCCGCGTATTCGAAATCATATAAAAGAAAAGGATAAAACCAGAAGTGCTATCTTCCACAACATGGCACCCTTTAAACCCTGCATCCGCCGAAAGCTCCCGTTACGGATCTCGCCCTGGCAGCCACACCAATACCGCATACCCGGGACCGAAGGCTTGGAAGCAGCTTTCGTAACGCGTCGCAGTTCTCCGGACCGGGACCGATCTCCGTCGCCTGCTCCTCGTACACCGCCCCAGGACCGTCCGGTATGGATACGGCCTACTATTGGTCGCCACCCGGCTCCACCCCGACGGTAGACCGAAGACACCGGACACACCAGAACATTTGCGCCGGACAATTGAGGTCACCGGAGGAATAAAGGACCTGCATATACAGGAAATACCCGAACCAGCCCGCCTTATGCCACCGCCCCCCGGAAGGCCTTAACCGCCGCCAGCGACGCAATCGCCGCCGCGTCAGCGTCATCCTGCCTGATGGCGTGAGGGTGAAAATCAAGCGGACGGATCTTCCGCAAGAGGAGGAAAGGGTGGTATGTAAAGAACCAGCGTCCTGTACTTATATGTTTTAGAATAAATTATGTGCGGACCATCCTGTATGTAAGATTTCATAAGTTTACGCGATATTGCACAACAAATAATTTATTCATCACTGCTGACGTGTAGTTCTAAGAAACCGTAAGTTTCTGCACGTCAGAACGATTTTAACCAATCCCATAACGGCATCCCCCGCACGGTAGCCGCGAAACCGCCCACAGATGCACCTTTATAAACTCGCGACGCGCATAGAAAGAGATGAATCTCCGTAGATTCAAGTTAAGCCGATATCCAGCAGCCGCCACCGTACCGTTGACCGTTCCAGAAACCAGTAGCCGCAGCCGCTCCGTTTGCTTAGCGTAAGCACCGACCTGGACTAGGGCGGTCGTACATATATATTATTAGTTACGTTTATTTTATTGTAAATATTGGTCTAATATACGTGTTAAAAATGCTTTACGAATTTTATTTAAGGTTACAGTGTTAAGCCCATCCAGTAATTACTACGAACCACACCCCGTTTATAAAATAAACCCGATTGAGCAAAGCCGAGGCAAGATAAAACCGCGCTGGGTTACCAAACCAGAAGGGCGCAATATAAGTAAAAGTATAGAACCCATAGCACTTAAAAATAATAGGGGGCATTATATACCTATCCCTAAAAAAGTAATTAATAACAAAGCGGTTTGAACAAAATATTATATGTTGTCCATACATACATTCACACGCAAATTGTTTTTTATAAAAACCGCATTAAAAGTTTGGAATGTAAAAATTACATGTTTTAAATTCCACAACAGCAATATGTAGTTAGAAACCACTGTTCATGTTTACTTTTAGCTAATTACTGTGTAATAATCTATCAACCGAGTAACACACTTTCCTTAAAACGATAAAGTCCTAAATTTTATAACACGAATTTTAAAAACACACATGCTGAATTAAAAAGAAAGAAAAACAATAGGCTCATCTGATATTACGCAACTCTTAATTAAATAAAGTAAGGTACTAAAAAATCTCTTTATTTATCAGAATAGAATGGTTGGGTAGCAGGTATTAAACAATAAAATCAAACATAGGTAAATTATGTAATCTAAAATATAGAAACATTAACGTATAAAGTCCACACACATTCGAATCGTAATCTTGCAGTATTGTTTTATTGTATAGGAAGCATCTGGAATTTTTCTCTAGGAAACACGGTCTAGGTGCGTGTCTCGGGAGTTGATTAGAAGCACATACTTCGAGCATCTCAACACTTGTACCGCACACATCTTTGGAATTGGTATACACCTAGGATTTATTATAAGCAGGTTACATAATTATCCTCTGTCATAAAAATTGTATCCTAATGAAGGACAAAGACATGTAAAGATAATGAGAAGTGTTTTATAATAAAATATTTTATTTAATTAATTTAACCTGTTAACATGTGTCAAGATCATTTTTATTTTATAGAAGCGGTCGGCCTTGGATTTTTTTTAAGTTAACATGTATCATATACGTAAAATTTCGGGACGCGAGGATTTCGGCGAAGGTTGTTTCAGCGATCCCAATCCAACCCCCCCTCCAAGCATAATCGAGATTGTAAGACAGGTGTAGGGTGTCGCAACTTGTTCTCGGATCTTTGCCCCTTGTCGTTATCGCAACTTGTTCGTAGGCATTCTTGTATTGTCGTGGTACCCTTGCCGGAAAATTTGAATTTCTATTATAATAATAACGAGCCTAATGATAACTTGTAAGACAGGTGTAGAGCTGCGCAACTTGCTCTCGGGGCTTTGTCCCTTGTCGTGGCCCCAATGGCGGAAAATATTAATTTTTATCTGTATTGAAGTCTCTGCAGGTTATAGCTGGAATTATGAATCTGTATTATAATAAGGGGTCTAATTCTAACTTGTAAGACAGATGTAGGGCTTAGCAACTTACTTTCAGGCCTTCGCACCTCGACCAAAGAAATCTCTAATGTCCGCTGATATTGGCTCATAAACAGGACAATACATTATAATAATGCCGCTCAAGCAGCCATCTTAGGAGAAAATACCTCAGCCATAAAAAAGGAGTTTAGATTTATAAACATGCCCCTAGGGAAGATGTTAGAGTGTGGTTAGCTCAATACCTCAAACTTCCCACGAAGATAACCGATTCCACCTGAACATTAACGAGCGCGCCAGCGCACAAGACCCAAGGCTAGCAACATTTTCGTTTCTCGTGCGTTTCGCTCTTTAAAGTGTAACTGTCATCGAGTGAGCATTATTATAATGTGTTCTCCTGTTTATGAGCCAACACCAGCGGACATTAGAGATTTTACTGAGTTGTTAATAAACTATCACAACATAACCGTTCAAGATGAGGATGGAAACGATGACGTGGATGAGCTGAATGTATCTCACATCCAAGATGATGGTGATGATTCACAGAATACGAAGAAGAGCGATGAGGTAGAGGAGAAAGACGAATCTCAAAACCATGATGACGATAGCGACGAATCGCGGTTGAAGAAGAAGACCGATAAAAGATGTGATTAAATAGAAATGATGTATTGTTGTTTATAATAATAATCAATATTTTCAAACGCTAAGCTTTCCTTCAATTTTGTTAATAAACTTGTTTTTCCTAACGGTGTCTGAACCTACACTAACAATGCTGCAGTTAATGAGAAGTGCGGTTAAATGGGTAGCTACAGTAAGTGTGAGATTGACTTTCTTTTGCACTCTGTGCGTTCAATCATACTGCTATTTTTTGAATTGTAAGCTGATTTTGTATGATTAAGTTAAATCAGTATTGGTATTTAATTTAATTGATTTGATTAATTTGATTCGAGTAATTGATTTGTATTACAGAAAACATTCATTAGCATTTACCACTACATTTCAACACAAACAATCCTAATTAGTCTTAGAAATATACCGCTAGGTGGCGCCGCCTCTATTACATAAAACATTCGCTAGTATAAAAATATACCACTAGATGGTGCCACAAATAAAACCCTAATTAGTCCTAGAAATATAACGCTAAATAGTGCCACCTTTATTACAGAAAATATTCATTAGGCCATGCACAACTAGATGACGATACAAATTCAAATTTCCCAACAAGCGCCACAATAGGAGGGCGCAGGCCCTAACACAGGTTCCTATGTTTTGTCTTATAAGCTAGCAATAGGTCCCTTATTAGAATACAAGTTCAAATTTCTCGCAATAAGTAATCAGAACGTAAACACTTAAATACAAATCCAAATTCAGGTACCCTGCCAAGGGGCCAGGGGCTAAGACCCGAAAGTAAGTAAGTTGCGAAGCCCTACGTCTGTCTTATAAGTTAGCATTAGGCCTCGTTATTATTATAATACAAGTTCAGATTTCCCCTCATAGATGGCGTCACAAACAAATTCAAAATTTTGGTCGAGGGGCGAAGGCCTGAAAGTAAGTTGCTAAGCCCTACATCTGTCTTACAAGTCAGCATTTTATCCCTTATTATAATACAGATACATATTTCCAGCCATAACCTGCAGAGACTTAAATACAAATACAGATTCAAATTTTCCGCCATTGGGACCACAACAAAGAACAAAGCCCCGAGAGCAAGTTGCGCAGCCCTACACCTGTCTTACAAGTTAGCATTAGGCTCCGTATTATTATAATAGAAATTCAAATTTTCGGGCAAGGGTACCACGACAATACACGAAGGCCTACGAACAAGTTGCGATCACGACAAGGGGCAAAGACCCGAAAACAAGTTGCGACAGCCTACACCTGTCTTACAATCTCTATTATGCTGGGGGAGGGTTGGAGTGGGATCGCTGAAACAACCTTCGCCGAAATTTTACGTATATAATACATGTTAACTTAAAAAAAATCCAAGGCCGACCGCTTCTATAAAATAAAAATAATCTTGACACATGTTCACAGGTTAAATTAATTAAATAAAATCTCTTATTGTAAAACACTTCTCATTATCTTTACATGTCTTTGTCCTTTATTAGAATACAATTTTTATGGGAAATATTTTGATTCCTTTGGACGAGCACCGGATATCATTTACGTTTCCTAGAGAAAAATTCCAGGTGCTTCCTATACAATAAAACAATACTGCAAGATTACCATTCGAATGCGTGTGGATTTTATACGTTAATGCTTCTATATTTTAGATTACATAATTTACCTATGTTTGATTTTGTAAAAAACCTTTTTAGTACATGTTTAATTGTAAATGACGAGATAATCAAATTATTGTTTAACACCTGTTACCTAACCATTCTATTCTCATAAATAAAGAGATTTTTTAGTACCTTACTTTTTTTAATATCAGATGAACCAATTCTTTTTCTTTCTTTGTAATTCAGCATGTGTGTTTTTAAAAATCATGTTATAAAATTTATGACTTTAGCGTTTTAAAGAAAGTGTGTTACTCGGTTGGTAGATTATTAAAATTGACAGGTTTATATAATTACACAGTAATTAGCTAAAAGTAAACACGAATAGTGGTTTCTAACTTCATATTGTCGTGGAATTTAAAACATGTAATTATTACGTTCCAAACTTTTAATGCGGTTTTTATAAAAAAACAATTTGCGTATGTATGTATGGACAACATATAATATTTTGTTCAAACCTCTTTGTTATTAATTACTTTAAGGGTAAGGTAAATACGGGTTGCAGTAAGTGTGATAAAGATAATTAGGTTGTTTGTATATTTACACCCTACAAATTAATTATGGGGAAATAAATAGCTAGTTTTACATCAACTATTCATAAACGTAAAACATAGAAAGTGTTTTAGCTTGATTAGACGAGTAACACAAAGCAGTGACTATCACTCGTGAATGGGTCCCTCAAAAATGTTCTTTCAATTCAGAGCTGGCAAGTGTGCTGCTAACCTTTTATTTATTTTATTTACTTGTAGATATTTTTAATTACAGTTATAGAACAAATCTAAGTTATACGTAACAACAGGTTTCTTTAAGAATATTATGGTGTACAATATACAACAATTTAACGAGCGGATGGATATTAAACATATTTCAATGCAATCAATGCAGGTAAAACAATCAGTTTTAATATTCGTTTAGAAAAAAATATTGTAATAACTGTTATGTAATTAATTAACTTAATAAAAAAATTTTGTTTAATTAGAGAATAATCTGAATCTCAGTAATTTTTTTCTTATAACTCACTGAGGCTTTTTTAATTATGATATTTACAATAAAAATAAGTGTACTATAATTAAATTTTATGTCATTAAAATTCCCCCCGCAAGATCAAACCCTAACACAAGTTCATACACCTGTCTTACAAGATAGCAATAGTGCCTCCTTATTAGAATACAAATTCAAATTTTACTTCAAGGGTCACGGGGAGAAGTCCCAGCAGTAAGTTGCGAAGCCCTATATCAGCCTTACAAGATAGCATTAGGCCTCCTTATTAGAATACAACCCCAATGTATAAATAAAATTTCGTAAGGTTACAATATATAGGTAGGAATTAAAAGAATACGCACAATTGGCTAACCTCCAGGGGCTCCCCACCAAAAGGGCTCTTAATACAAACAAAAATAATCAGGGTTGAAATTCCCATCGTGGGTTGAAAAGGCCACCGAAAAGAAACCATAAAATAAGGGTGAAAAATACGCCCCCTCAAGTAAGCGAATAAAAACAATGGCCTTAATTAGGGCTGAAAATTTCATCAAGGGGTTGAAAAAGGCCTCCGGAAAGAAACCATAGGGGTGATAATCAATGGGTTGAAAAAGGCCTCCGAAAAGAAACCATAAAAAATAAGGGTGAAAAATACGGGCTCCCACGTGGGGCATCCTTGTGACGTCAAAATCCAAGATGGCGCATGGTGCCTCCCTTCTACTTATATCTCCAATATTTGGCATTTAATCAATGCTTCTTCAGGGAGAAATGACAGTAAATCAATAGTAAAGATAAATAAGAAGTTAACAATATTTCGGGAGTTCAACTTACGATGTAGTTACATTAAAAATAGAAATTAAATTTAACAAACAGGTATAAACACGACATTTGTTGACGGAAGTAATAAACAGCTATCTCTTAATAAATACAAATCTCACAGTAATAATTCTACAGTAATGAATCCTAAATATAAGATAACAAAAATTAAATTTCTAAAAGATAAGAATAAATAACGCTAAGATTATCCATACCACTGTTATAGCTTAACGCAACGGGTATTTTTTTAATATAAAACATTTCTAAAAATAATCTCTTCTTGTAATTTGATTCTTTTTGTAATAATTTTATACAACTAAAATTTGATTGATGATTTAAATCCCGAGAATGTGAAGCTAAAGCACAAAATTTCTTTTTATTTTTTAACTTACAGTTACTTCTCTGTTGCGTTAACCTATTTTTTAGTATCTGAGAAGTGTGACTTACGTAAATTTTATCACAATCAACACAGGGTATAGAGTATACTATTTCTGATTGGTTTAGAGTGGGAGTATTGTCTTTAATTTTACTAAACAGTGGGTTAATAGTTTTTATATTATAATATGCAAAACGTATTCTGTAATTTTTAAAAACATTAACAATCCTTGAAGTTAGATTTGGAATATAAGGTATAGATTACATTACCAATTCGTTGAGTTAGCTTATTATTTATAGTATAGTATAGTCATGCGGTGTATTAAACAACAATTCTTTTTATCAGAGACTTAGGGTAACCATTATTCATAAATAAATCCTCAAGTTTTTTTAAATTAATATTATTAATGGAAGAATGTGAGATTCTTAAAATTCTATTTTTAAGACCTTTAATTGTATTAATCTTTTGATATATAGGTTGATTGGAATGATAATGTACACATCTTCCCATACCGGTAGGTTTTTGGTACCAATCTATTGTTAAAACATTACAAGAAGTTCTAATTACCCTAGTGTCCAAAAATGCAACACTGTTATTGTTCTCTTTTTCAAGTGTGAATTGAATATGTGTGTTAAAAGAGTTAAAAACTTCAAGAGTATTTTCTATCTGGGTTGATAGAATACTACAAATTTTTTTATAAAAGGTAAAAGAAATGGCAACAAACGTAAGATATTGTCCAATGCGTAGTCCATAACTATATTTGCTAAAGTAGAACTTAATGGAGAACCCATTGGAGTTCTAAAAATTTGTAGAAACCCTGTTAATCATACTTGCTAACTCATCTTTGTTTGATTTAGACCATCTTTTAGTTAGTGGTGATGTTAATTCCATAATTTCGTGTGATGTTTTGACAGATGTCAATATTCCTGAAAACATTAAGAATTTTCTGTCTTTCGTAGCTGTAATATTACTCGTAAGGATATTCATATGGGAAGGTTGTTAGCTGATGTTGAATTTGCTATGGAAAATATTAACATTAAGCACGAATAACATTTTAAAAAATTTCTTACAGCAACCTAATAATTTTCAAAAATGTGATAATATTTTCTATGAATGCAAAAAATTCTTAAAAAATAATAACGACATTTATATTTTACAAGCAGATAAAGATTCTGTTACAGTAACAATGAAAAAAGAAAAAAAAGTATCTAAGGAAGGTTCAAATACTACTAAATGATAATAATACAAATAAATTACTAAGAAGTGATCCTACAATGCAAATTCAAAAGAAAACTAATAACCTAACAAACAAATTACATCATATGAAGTGCATTGATGAACTAACCACAAAAAACTTAAAATCAAATAATACAGTAACTGCAAAATTTTACGGTCTTCCTAAGATTCACAAACCTGATGTTCCATTACGACCAATTGTTTCTTGTATAGATTGTTCAACATATCAACTTTCGAAATTTATGGCAAATGTTCCCATAGAAGCATTTAAAAACAACAGCAACTACAACGTTACAGATTCTTTCCAATTTTCCAACGAATTTCACAATTTTCAACTTCCTCTTGGTTATGTTTTAATTTCCTTAGATGTAGTTTCATTAATTATGAATATTCCAATTGATATTTTCATTCTTTAAATCTGTTTGCAACATTAATTTAGATCTGTTTTTAGACGTAATCAAGTTTATTTTTAAGAATAGTTATTTTCTTTTTAATAATATGTTTTATTTACAAATTTTGGAACTCTATGTATATATATATATATATATATATAATATATATATATATATATATATATATATATATATATATATATATATATATATATATATATATAGGGTGTCCCAATAGTGCGTATTCGGTCGATAGTTCCTTAGCCATGAAACTTACAAGATAAGTTTAAATACGAAAGTTGTCTATTTTTATAAGCTGCATAATCTAAAAATAGTTTGGTTTCTACAGGGTGTAATATAAAAGCGGTACAATATAGTTTTTTTTGATTTTTAAATAGAATATTTTTCGATTCTCCTTACATCTTTTACATCTTTTTTATAAGAATTACTTACATGCTAAATCTTACAGTTTTTGAGATATTAGCAAAGTTAACTAAAAACTGATATTTTTATGTAGTAATTCAAGTAGGCGTATCTCAGTTATGTTTAAAGATAAAAAAATAATCTTTGGTATAGAATTCATTCGTACATGAGCTTACTTTAATCTATTGTCAAAATTTGATTTCAATATACACGGTGATCACAAAAATTAATTCAATAACGTAAATCTGAAAATCCTATATGTTCATTTTTTTAAATGGCACACCCTATATTTTTTAACGCGTTGTCTTCGTCTATTAGTCTGCTTTAATTTCTATTAAATATGTTCTATACCTATCCCTAATAGTTTCGGAGATATTTAAGTTTGTTCAATTTTTTTCGTTGATAACACTGAAGAAGAGTAACATTAGTCGGTCAAAGCAAGCTATGAATACATAAGAAACTAAAAAACATATTAACTGAAATACAAACATTTAAAATTATAATAAATGTTCAATGTGACCACCATTTTGTTGCTGGCAAACATGAAGTCTTTGAATAAACGACAAATTTACTTTTCGTAACGTGGAAACATTTATATTTTGAATGACGTCTCTAATTCTTGCCTTCATATCATCTACATTCATTAGAGGAGTTTGATAGACTTTTCCTTTATAATCCAACCCCAAAGAAAAAAGTCCAGCTTTGTCAAGTCAGGCGATCTTGCAAGCGAGGAAATCGGCCCTCCTCTTCTAATCCATTTGTTTCGAAACTGGATATTTAAATAATTGCTAACGTTTCTGCTAAAATGCGGAAGAGCGCCATCTAATTGCAGCCACATTTCTCTAAGGGTTTGTAAAGGCAAATCTTCAATAAAAGTTTCAAATTCGTTGCGCAAGAAGTTTAAAAATGAATCTCCATTGACAGTGTTTTCAAAAAAATATGGCCCTATAATTCTTTCCCCAACAATTTCGGCCCAAACATTAAGTGACCAGCGGTGTTGATGATCAACAGAAATTATAAATCTGGAATTCTCAGTATCGTAATAATGGAAATTACGTCTATTAACGTATCAATTTTTGTGGAAAGTAGCTTCATCAGTAAATAGGATCGTGCTAAAATAGTTGGGTTTTTCTAAATTTTTATTTATGACCCAATTGCAAAAGTTTAATCTATTAATGAAGCCATCCTCGTCTAATTCTTGTGCAAGTTGGACATGGTATGGATGATATTTATATTTTTTTATAATTCTATTAACTGATGTTTTTGAAACTCCAACTTCTAATTCCAATTGTCGGCAAGAAACGTGAGGATTTTCAATCGCGGATTGAAGAACTAAATGTTCATTACCTTCGTTAATTGCGGTTCTTTCTCGTTCTAAAGTGTCTTCGTAATGAATACTGCCTGTTTGCTTATAAATTTGATGAGCTAAAAGACAATTTTTATCGCTTTCAACAAGGACGTAAACCATATTAACAAATTCCTCTTTCGAAAAATTTATTTTGTAATTTAGGAAGTAAGTATACAATACTACACAAATATTAGCACTGTTTGGCAAGTTTGATTTCTTCATTTGTTTTCGTTCATCCTTTGTTTTACGCAGTTTTTACTAAATTGTTTAATTTTACGATGAATCGATTAAAAACATCTCAAATATCTCTTAAAAATGGTGGTTTCATACAATATTTATTATAATTACAATTTATGTATTTCAGTTAATATTTTTTAGTTTCTTATGTATCCACAGCTTGCTTTGACCGACTAATGTTACTCTTCATCAGAGTTATCAACGAAAAAAATTGAACAAACTTAAATATCTCCTAAACTATTAGAGATAGGTATAGAACATATTTAATAGAAATGAAAGCCGATTAATAGACGAAGACAAGGCATTAAAAAAATATAGGGTGTGCCATTTAAAAAAATGAAGATATAGCATTTTCAAATTTATGTTATTGAATTAATTTTTGTGATTAAAGATTAAAGTAAGCTCATGTATGAATAAATTCTATACCAAAGATTATTTTTTTATCTTTAAAAATAACTGAGATACGCCAACTTGAATTACTACATAAAAATGTCAGTTTTTAGTTAACTTTGCAAATATGTCAAAAACTGTAAGATTTAACTTGTAAGTAATTCTTATAAAAAAGATGTAAAATTATAAGGAGAATCGAAAAATAAAATAATATATAGGGTGTTCTATTTAAAAATCAAAAGTTCTATATTGTACCGCTTTTATATTACACCCTGTAGAAACCAAACTATTTATAGATTATGCAGCTTATAAAAATAGACAACTTTCGTATTTAAACTTATCTTCTAAGTTTAATGGCTAAGGAGCTATCGACCGAATACGCACTATTGAGACACCCTGTATATATTTAGCCACACTATGGGCACTACTTTCAAATACTTGATAGTAATATGTTTCAGGACCATTCTCTACACGATGTTGATATCAGATTTTCAAATGGACGAATTATTTCAAAATGGCGACTTTCAACTTTTTTTTAAATAGAATTCAGTAATTTTTTTTATTATTGAGATCCTAAAAACAATATTTTTACGATAGTATTTCGTTTTTCTTAAAAATTCATTTCCTTCCCTATCAAAAAGCAAACTAACATTTTAATCTAGTAGCACATAAATGTTTTACACTCAATGTTATGTTTCAGTCGTCAATCAATACAATTTAGTTGTCAGTGCTTGTTAATAACAATTGTATTATTGAAGATTATAATTGTTAATCTAAATGCCGTTAAGTTATACGAGAGATAAGTTAATTGATATGCTCCTAATATTTGGAAAAGCAGATGAAGCAGCCAGATTATTCAGAAATAAATATCCAAACAGAAGGCACCCTGAACATCGAACATTTACTAAATTATTGGAGAGACCGCGTGAAACGGGAACTGTGGATTATAAGAAACCGGTACATGAAAACCCACCTGCTTGCAATGACGACAACTAAAACCAAGTAATGCTACACATTATTGAGAATCCCCATGTCAGTACTAGGGAGATTGCAAATTTGGTTGGAATATCGCATAGTTCGGTCTGGAGGATAATTAAAAAAAATTAATTTCACCCATTCAAGATGATTCTTCACCAAGAATTAACCGAAAATGATTTTATGTTAAGAATTAACTTTGCACAATGGGGTTTGCAACAGATAGGACAAAATAATAGTGCATTATTACGATAATGTAACTCCACATTGGACCCGTGAGCGACGTTGTCAACATTGATGAAGTTTAAACGTGAGTAGTAGTGAGGCACCCTCCCCTCCACTTTTTTTACGTCACAAGACCACCTACGTGGGGGACGCGTTTTTTCACCCTTGTTTTTCATGGTTTCTTTTCGGAGGCCTTTTTCAACCCCTAAGTATTTTTGTTTTTACTCGCTCACGTGTAGGACGTTTTTTCACCCCTATTTTATGGCCGCCCACGTGTAGGACGCGTTTTTTCTACCCGTATGGTTTCTTTTTGAGGGTCAACCCTTGATGGAATTTTCAACCCTAATTAGAGTCTTTTTGATAACAATTTTTGTATTTGCTCACGTGAGGGGCAGATGTAGGGGTTGGTCTTGGACCTGGAGTTGGTCTTAAGGTTATTATTGATGGACAGCTTTAACCTTAATTAAGGTCCTTTTGGTTTTATTAAGAGCAGTATCCCTGGAGGTTAGGCAAACGCACACGCATACAATGTTGGAAATTGCATAATTACCCTTATAAGATATTATTATTATTAAAATTATCGATCCTATTTTTTCAAAATGGTCATATGCTATTGGGTACGTTCGGATGATCTTTTACCTATACGAGAAATTTATTTATACGTTGTATTTCTAATAAGGAGCTTCTTGTAAGACACGTGTAAGGCTTTGCAGCTTGTTCTCGGCCCTTCGCCCCCTGGCTGGAGATGGTATGGGAACCCTAACCTTATAAGACAAGTGTAATGCTTACCCCCTATCGTGGCCCCCTTGGTGCAATTTTATGTAGGTTCTAACTTAATCTTACAGCTGTAGGCCTTCGCCCCGTCATACAAAATTGTATTCCAATAAGGAGGCCCTAGCCTTGTAACACAGGACTTGTATCAGGGTCTGAGCCCTGGTCCCTTTGAGTTAAAATTCATTTTAGTGCCATCTAGTGGCGTATAGACTAATGAACATTTTCTATGATAGAAGTTGATAATGCACACCTCTTTCTTGCTCTATCTTGTTTCTCTCTCTCCCTCTCTCTCTCTTTAGGCTCTTTCTCTCTCTCTATCTCTCTCTCTCCACACACACACACACACACACAAACAAATCAATTAATTAATTAATCAATCAATCTCAAACAAATCATGCTCGATCAAATCAACCAGATCAATCTCAATCAATCAACCGAAATTATGTCTTACAGTTTGCGGAAATCAGATTACAGTTCAAAACTTTATACATTAAAGTCTTAATTAAATATGACGTGAAATAATAAATAATTTCTACCCTAATGCAATGCTACTTTTCATATATGTACATTCTCTCTTTCTAAACAGGCACCACCTATACATTCGGAAAATTATGTCTGATTTATTTGCATGTTCAATTACATATACGCAAAATTGTTTCATAGTAACGTGTTCATTATCAGTTATAAAAACCCCATTAAAAAGACTGGAAAGTAATAATTACTTGTGTATAACATAGAGTTAAATTAAATTAACATGTTTTTAAGAATATCAAACTTATATAATGGAAATAAAAGGCAAAAGGTTTTAATGGTTTTATTATTATACGCGAATTAACAATAACTACAAGTTTAAAATCCACGAATACGTACCAACTATTTGTAGAGCTGATCTTATGACGTCATCCTATAAGAGTAATAATACATTTTAAAAATCTTTATCGACATTTTTGTTAGCAATATCAGATAATAATATATATATATATATATATATATATATATATATATATATATATATATATTAAAAATAATACGCTTACCTTTAGAAGTGTTTTTTCCTTCAGTTGTTCAAATAATGATAACCATATATTGATGTGAAATATTTTTTATATAACGTGTCCACATGTAATCTCACTAAACACGCTTTGTGAATGGTTGGATATAAACTGACTATTACATTCCGATCATTACCTAATATAGAAAGTAATACACAAAACCTGATTACTGCTACTCGTATTTAGCAATTATGTTGTACTTATAAAATTTATATTCACAACACAAATATTTTAAAAATTATGCTAACAACGTGTGATGTAGAAAGATCGTTTTCGCGATATAAAAATATCTTATCAGATAGAAGACAACATTTGCGCCCGAAAACTTGGAAAAGTTTCTTATTTGTCATTTTAATTGTAAGTAAACTGCATGTATGTGTACCAAAATACTATTAAATAAAAAAATGCTTTGTCTTGATTTTAATTTTTTAATGCATATGCTCATATTTAAGTGCATATGTAACTGCATATTTCGCATTTTTAGATGCATATCTTGCATGCATATTTTGACTTTTAAAATACATATAAACCTGGCATTTAGTTATCAATTACAGTAATGAAGAAGGATATTTACATCAACAAATATACGCCCATCAAAATGTTTGCAATGTTTTTTTACCAACTAGTCGGGCTTAAAATCACATACATGGGTATATTGGAAACCGTTAAAGACACGTTACTGCTGTTATTGTAGTACAGTTAATTGAATTTAACTAAGCTGGAATTGCTAACTGATTAAAATTGATTTAAACCCAGCCTCGGGTGGGATACTACATTTCTGGTGGTGACGAAAATAAAAGAGATAAATTAATAAATATTGAGCTTGGGGTATCACCGTCATTTAACATAAAAACATTTGTTTCCATAACGATAGACCCCAAAAAATATGAAAACAGCACAAATGGCACTGAAGCGTGTGAAGTTTATTTATTACCCAACACAAACCCTATTCAATATACCAATTTTCTTTATTTTATTTGCTTCTATTTTACGATTGAATTTATAATTGGGTGTTATTTTTGAGAAGTGTAATTGTTTACATACATCTGCCGTTGTAGAAGGATATGTGTGTAAAGTTAAATTGAAATTATTAATGCTAGTTTTAGTAAAAGCAGAACAGGCAATTTAACAATATAAACCACTTAGTGTAATTTTATTAATTTTAATTTCATTTTCAACAAGCAACTGTTAAATTTTCTAAATGATATATTCATTTTACGAGTTTATTTTCACAAGCTTTAATTTTACGAAAACAATATAAATAACTCCATTTACTTGAGTGACATTTCAAAATGTACTACAGCAGAATTCCAAAATTGGAATAGAATAAATGACCGTTATTTAATGATTTTACGTTTCTAGATTACCACCCACTGGTTGGTCAAGATAGGAAAAGTACTGTTAGAGAATGTATAAAATGCGTTGTGGCGACACTTGCAAAGCTACTGAACCTTAAAATGTTCACCGTCCTACTATCCAATCTCAATTTTATGACCAAGATTATTTGAGAAACGAATAAAGTTCTCTGAATACAACACTGTGTATGTGCTCAATATTTTTCATACCTGTAAATGAGTTTATGAAATAGTAGACGGGGACTTTTGATAACGTGATAATAGAAAATAGCACTTATTTTTGTTAGATGATAAACTGTAGAATAAAGAATAAAATCTTATGTTCGTAAATTTTTTGGAAAGTGCACCCAATTATACGTGTAAGTGCTTATAAAGATAATGCAAGAAATTCAAACGATGCCTAATAACATTCCAGTAACTGCAAATTGCACGTCTTTCCTGAAAGTAGCTCCCTACAAGGTTATGCATATACCTAAGTATCTATTATAATAGTCCCAAAGCTGCTTATACAAGATATTTACTAATTCCGTTTACGTTCAAGTTAATAAAACATACTTAGACGTAGGTTAAGATATTAAAATATTTTATCCGCAAACGTCACAATGTCAAAGTTAAAAGTTTTACTTTTCAGACATGGAGTAAAAGTTGTACTTTTGTGCCTAGGCATTTCTATTTTTACCAAATGTGCTTATTAAATGTGCGTTGTTATGGTTTCATTGCTTGCAAAGCGTCCTGATTACCCTATTCTTTTACCTGCTAATTATGTTTGATTTTTCCTTTCAATCTTTACCAATTATTTTTACATTTGCAGATAAATAAGTATATGTTATTCGGAGTAAAAGTGACTTTATGTAGCTCAGCTGAATTATTTTCCTTACTTGGTTCGGCAAAATAAACATTCAGCTTCGCCACGTAAAGTATCACTTTTACTCCTAATAACATAATATACTATTGTCCACGACTACTGTATAACATGATCATTATATATGTTTCCTTAATAATAGTAATATCCATTATACACTAGTGTATAATATCCATTATTCACTAGTGAATAATGAATTCATATCATTTCAATACGATTTTGTACGTACAATAAAATATCTGGTGTGGAACACCACACGACCTGCAAAATGGAAACTAAAAGAAATTAAATAATTTGAATTTCAATTTTTTTAGAAAACTATCCAACCTTTATTTTATACGTTCATAACGAAAACAAACAACATTGTTAAAACAAAAACAATAATCTATGTCAGAATGACGTTTAAAACTTCATGTCCGATAGAGATTCATACACACAGATATATATATATATATATATATATATATATATATATATATATATATATATATATATATAAGTAAGTGGGCAATCTTGACTGATAATGAATATAAGATAAGTTTATTGGGGAATGCAGTCAATTATGAAGGCCAAAAGTAAAAAACCCTTTGTTAATGTGCCAAGCTTTCGGAATGCTTTATTCCTTTATCAAGACAAGCTACTATAAATATAATTAAATTATTTATAAATTAAATAACAATAAGAAACATACCTAACGTGAGTTAGCAACTTTACGCAATAGGAGAATTTTTCTTATTAATTGTAGAAAACAACATGTCTTTCCCAAACATATTTCAAATGGGATGGTAAACATTAACAACCTTCTACATCATCGAGGAGGCATAACAGGAAACAAGATACAGAATTTTACTTTAAGATTAAGAAAATCTATTCTCAACCTTGAAATAAAAACTACTTTCTCTGATTTAACACAGGTTGAGAAAGGATTAATCAAAATTAAAGAACAACTTTATTTTTTATTGCCTTCACATTTAGTTAACGAATTTTCTTATAGACAAAAGATTAAATATAATAAAGTTTTTCATGAAATCAAAATCTCAAACAAAATTAAATTTGAAAATATTAAAGTTCAAGAATTTGAATCAATTATAATTCAAGACAAATGGATTAAAAATATAAGTAAATTCAATATTCCAACTAGAATTAAAAAATTTTTAGCTTAGGTCCTAAATTTTGTATACATCCACATTTTAAAGATTTTAAAATTTCTTCTTTTTTAGCTGACATTGAATGTTTGATTTCAAGAAGTGATGACAAAACAAAAAATCTTCTTAGATCAAAATGTACTAACATAATCACGAACTTCATACATAAAGAAAAAGATAAGAATCATTTTTTAAATAACTGGTTTCATGAATGCAGGAGATTTCTAGAAAATAATCATGAATCAGTAATTATTCAGAGTGACAAGGGTAATGTAACTGTGGCAATGAATAAGTGTGATTACATACAAAAATCTATTAATATATTAAATGATAATAAATATTTTACTTAATTACCTCATAATCCCACAAGTACATTGCAACAGAAAGCTAATAAATTCATTAGTACTTTAAAATCTTTAGGGACAATTCCTAACGATATAGCAAGTACTCTTACTATTTATAATGCAGTTGCACCACGTTTTTATGCTTTACCTAAAATTCACAAAACTGAATTATCTGTTAGACCTATTTTTCTTCAATAAATTCTAATAGTAAACTTGCTAAATATTTAACACAAATCTTAACCAAATCATACAACGCTTCTAACGATTTCTACATCAAAGATTCTTTTAGTTTTAGTAAATTCATTAATAACTTCCAATTACCTGTAAATTATGTTTTAGTTAGTTTTGATGTTGTATCTTTATTCACCAATCTTCCTTTAACGTTAATTATAATGAGCATTGAAAAACATTGGCCTTCTATTTCTGTTAATTGTAAAATGAACCTGAACACATTTAAAAATTTACTAAAATTTATTTTTGATTCGAATTACGTTATTTTTGATAATAACTACTACAAACAAATTTTTGGTACCCCTATGGGTTCCACGATTTCTCCAATCCTGTGCAATTTTGTACTTGATGACTTGATTACTGCTTGTTTAGATAAAATACATTTCCATGTACCTTTCGTTAAGAAATATGTTGATGACTTAATCCTATCTGTAACAGAAGACAAAATAGACGAAGTTTTGGCAATCTTTAATAATTACAATGAACATTTACAGTTCACATATGAAAGAGATGATAGCAATTGCATACCATTCTTAGATATGTTGATCCACAGAGACTTTCACAACATATTACGTACAGAATGGTATAGAAAAACCTTTTTTAGTAATCGATTCATTAGTTATCACTCACAACATCCTTTTAAGATGAAAACCAATCTTGTCTTAGCATTAAAAAATAGAGTCATAAAACTTTCTCATATTAATTACCTTAAAAATGGTCTTAATACACTTAGAAATATATTACTAGAAAATTCTTTTCCTAGATATTTACTTAATAAACTTATTTTCAATACAGCGCATTGTATTAATTCTAAACAAAATTGTGAACAAAATAATAATATTAATCATGACAATAATAGTATATCATATGGTTCATTGCCTTATATACCTTTTCTCACACCTCAGATATTAAAAGTTCTTAAGGTACTCAATGCCAAGATAGCCACAAGTAACATCAAAACTTTACGTAACTTATATACTAAAATTAAATCTCCCTTAACAACTTTAGAAAATTCAAATATGGTTTATTATATCCCATGTAAGGATTGTTTTAAAGTGTACATAGGGCAAACATCTAGAAATTTATTAGGGAGAATAACATCTCACAAAAGTGATTGTAGAAGGAAAATTGCTTCATGTAGCTTAGCTGAGCATGTCTTCCAACAAAACCATGACATGAATTTGAATGAAGTTACTATATTATGCAAAGAAAATAATTTAACTAAACGTCTTTTTCGTGAAATGGTCTGCATTAGTGAAAACAGCAACACTCTTAATAAAAAATCAGATATTAATAAACTTAGCATTATTTATAATTACATCTTATCTTATGAACATAGTTTTAATCAAATTTCTACTAATAGTTAATATATACAAAAAAATTTTTGTCTCTAAAATGTGGTAAACTTTTAGTTAATATTGTCCATTCTTCTAGTAATTTTTGTTAATGTTCTTTTCCTTTTGATAACATAACACTTACCGTTGTTAATGTTTTTAATACGTAACTAACCATTTGTATTATGTCACATTCCATTTAGTTTTACTATTGACACACTGTCAATTAAATTTAGTTTCCTGCAAATTCCTATTGTTAGTTCTGTTTTTAACTTTATTATTTAACTCACGTTAGGTATGTTTCTTATTGTTATTTAATTTATAAATAATTTAATTATATTTATAGTAGCTTGTCTTGATAAAGGAATAAAGCATTCCGAAAGCTTGGCACATTAACAAAGGGTTTTTTACTTTTGGCCTTCATAATTGACTGCATTCCCCAATAAACTTATCATATATATATATATATATATATATATATATATATATATATATATATATATACGTACAAAAAATTCCAAAGCTGCCTGCTTCTATAAAAATATCGATAATACAGCTTCAGCATTTCCAATCATATTTACTTAATTTTTACATTAAATTCGCTTTACATTAAAAAATGTTATAAAGAAAATTTATGTAAAATTAAATTTTCTTTAAAAAACACGTCTACACTTTTTTTTAAATTAATCGTTATTCAGATAATGAAAAAATTGAAACTAACACTCAAATTCTACCTTAGGAATTTTTTGCCGCTAAATTACGCGTCGTATCAAAAAAATGCAGAGAATAATTAATCGATATGTTTAAAGTCCGTATCTAGGTATATTTATATCTTTGAAATATGTAGCTGTTTTAGAAATATTTGATAAAAACCATTAACTGACCCTAATAAACCCCCCTCTCCGCCGCTGGGTTTCTACCATAATCTAATCTCTAATCCAAATGAAAACAAGCTTAAATACAAAATTTTAAGTAGTTAAGTATTTTCGTACATCCAAAGAGACACACACACACGCACGCACACACGCACGTTTTTAATTTTAATCTAAAACGTCAAAAGGTTAGTTGTTCTACATATTATTACTCAAAGTTTATTACAGTATTTCGTTAGAAAAAATGGATTCAGATAGTGAAAATGAAATGTGTACACCTCCAGACATACAAGAAGCCGCAAAAGTTGCAAGTTTAAACCTATTACCAGAAAAATCCAAATAACAACAATATGTCTGCATATGAATCATTTGTACAATGGAAGACTGACAAGAAAAATGAATCTTTTTCAGAATCCGTTTTGTTAGTATATTTTACCGAGTTGTCCGCAAAATACAAACCATCAACATTATGAACAAACTACTCTATGCTTAGAAGTACAATTAACTTAAATCATGGTATTGATACTGAACCGTAAAATATCTTGCAACAAAGGTAAGAAATCTAAAAATTGTTCAAATATATGATAAATATATTATTTTCGATTGCAGTAATAATGGGGGTAATGAGTGCTAGTTGTGGTAATGAAATGTTCAATATAAAACTAGAAGATCTACAAGACATCGGATCGGCTTTCTTGGTAAAGGTGCCAAACACCAAAACAAAAATTACCCGAAAATTTACAATCACTGGTAAATTTGACCAGGTTTGCAAAAAGCCTGCATTCACCTTGTGTTAAATCTAATATCTTCTTTCTAAACTATCAAAATGGCAAATACACCTCACAATAGGGTAGGTGTTAACAAGTTTACACAATTGGTGAAACAAGTAGTAAAATTTATACAGCTACCCAACCCAGAAAAATATTCTAGTCACAGTTTTCGCGATCTCCTGCGACTATACTTGTAGATGCAGCCGGCCATATAACTGGATTGAAGAGACATAGTGGATGCAAATCTATCGCAGTAGCATAAAGATACATTGATGATTCTACCTAAAATGAAATGGACCCAGCTGAAAAAATCACAAACTCAATACAATAAAATCCATCTTGTCAAACATATGAACACAATGAGACCATATCTACAAATAACCAAATATTAATGTAGATTTAAGGGAGCTTGTAGGGCAAACAAAATTCTTTACTTTCGACTGATTATTCAAATTTATATTTTTCTGGATAAAACAATACAAGAATCGCAACATGTGGATGCCGGGAAGTGCCTAAATAAATTGTTTTAAACTAAAATGAACGTGCGTAGTACGAGGGCGCTCTCTCGCCCTCAAACCGCTCTTCTAGTCGCCTGCGCGCTTGGCTTTTCTTGTGGCTGACCTATTTTGTCGCCTCTTGCAGCTGCCTTTCTGACCTCTTTAGCCTTAGTAAATATTGTCCCATGATTGCTTGGACACAACTAGAGCCAGGTGCAATGCCAATTTCTTGCAAAATTTTGTAACGAGACATATTTCCTTCGTTCAGGGTAGCTACACCTTCATACACCCCAAAGTTTCTATTACAACAAATTTTGCCTTGGGTATTGTGCTCCACAACCCATTGTTTAGCGACTCTTTGGTATTCTGGGTTTTACTTTTCAAATACTTTTGTAACAACGATTTTTCGGAAAGGTCCCTAAAATGGGTTTATTTTTAGCATTGCCGGTTTTGGTAAATGAAAATGGTTGCCATTACTGTATTTTCTTTATTTTTACAGATTTACTAAATTTACACCATGTATCATCACCATGTGGACAAAGACCATGTGACGGCTCCTTATCAGACGACCAAAGATGTAAATAAAGAGCCCAAATTATTTGTTTTTCTCCTCATTGCTAGGCCATAGTAGGTTTGAATTTTTAGTATAGCAGGATCTGGTAGCCGTTATAGCCCACCGATTGTTTTATTATCAGAAAACTTTTCATTTCCAAGTTTATTTTTCAATGTTTTTAGTCTTTTCCCCAATACGCTTTTGGACCTGGCCGACACATTCTATTTTATTCAATTGTATATCAGGGCCATATGGATACAGGCTATTCACCTCGTCAAATGCCTTACAATCGCCATCACCAAGGCATTCTGAAGTCTGGCAGGGCAAGTGCAATAATTTGTTATAATAATGTTTATATCCTTGACATATGTTCTTTCTCCAGCAACTCACTCTTCTTCATTCGGAAAATTCAACGCTTTTGAGTTGAAATAGTCATCAAAATGATTACAATGGGAACAAGAAATACATATTTTTACGGCCAACATTTCTCTCAGAGGCATTCATATTGATAAACGTGCAACATCTTTTACAATTCGCAAAAATTTGGAAAACCAAAAAAATGTTTCAAGTTGATCAACTCTGTTAATAATACTCGTATCATCGGATTCAAAATCATCATACCCCACCAAAAAATTCAATTTATCAGCAGATGATCCTTTTGAACTTGAGAAACACTCCGGTGGATCGGGAGATGGAGTAGCTTTATCTGTTACTTGTTCGTTTGATTCTCCGGTGCTGGTAATGTTCATCCTCACTTCACTGTGTATCTAATTACCTATAAGCTATCGAAGCTTAAGATTAAATACACATTTTCTTTTTTTAAATACACGTTTAGGGTTTGTCATTATTGTTTTTATAACTATAAAATAATATCAAAAAATAACACTTGAAATATAAAATTATTCACACAAACTAAAACTTCGTGAAGCGAAACTAAAACCAAACAAAAAAACAACTTTCTCTAATGAAATATAGCTTGTCAGTTCATTTTGCAGTATTTTATTGTAAAATGATAAAAATCAGTCTTGTCAAAGTTATTTTACAAGGTAAAAAATTTGAAAAATCTATCAACAAAAGATTGTAAAAGAGATGACGCACAGCTGACACATTCTTGTTGTAAACAAACTGGTTTCCTGAAAAATCATGTTTTTTAAAGCATTTGCCCCAGTAAATTCTAATATAAATAGAAGTGCTATTACCTGTCTAAACATACAGCGTTTACTGAAGCCGACAGAGATAGCTTTTACTTACGGATGGCCATCCTTTTCTGTTTCACTGTCAGATTTGTGAACATTGCTTTAAGTTAGCCTAAAATTTAATTTGCGGTTATATTTTGTATTTTCTGGTTCTTAGAGGATTACTATTAAATTTAGCAATAATAATGGTTAATTGTTGTGTAGCGTATGGTTGTAAAAATTATTACAGTAAGTAAAATACCATTCAGTTTTATAGGTAATATAATAATAATACTTAACCTACAAATTTGGTTATAAATAAATATTATTTCCCTTTCCTTCTTAGCTTTCCGTTTAAACAACCTGTTAGTGAAGACTTCATTTTTGAAACATTACGTGAGATTCAAATTATTAAAGAAATTGTCAAATTATATTTGAAATGCAGGATACACTATATAGGCAAGAAAGAAACGGCAAAATTACTATGAAAAGAGTCTAGTGTTCGACAAAAATTAAATAAATTGATATTGTTCAAAAATGTATAGCCTGTAAAACCTGTAATATATTGAGATGGTTAGAAATAGGCATAATAAAGGTACGAGAGTTTATCGAGCTTAAATTCTGTATACTATACAAGTTTAAATAGAATTGAAGAGGTATACAGTTCATTATTAGAAAAAATTAATATAAGAGTGTAAAAATATGGTTTTGATGTAACAAAACAGGCTTTGTGGGGTACGCACAAGGTTTTTATATTCATAAAAGCAATGAGCTATACCAGTAGCAAGTGAGAAAGGTCAACACGATTCATATTAGTGTGTACGATTAGTTTCGTTTAACATTTTAAGTATTTTCACATTTTAATCAATTTATTTAAGCATTTTAAACACGTGACAGTTATGGATCACATGAAGTATGATAATTCTAATGTGTAGAACATGTATAGTATTAAGTACAATGCATAAACTCTCCGAACTATAAGAAAGGGTTATGGTACGAACACAGTAGCTTAGTAATTCACAGACAAAGTGTTTAAAAAGTGCATAAGAAGTGGTAGTGACTTAGAAACGTAGTTAATAACATGAACAACATTTGTGCAATGTGATATTTAAAATATAATTACAATTTGTATACAAAATTTTACAAAAATGTGTTAACAATATGGAAATGTGAAAAGACAAAATTATGAACTATGGAGTACATATAAACAGTGTTTGTGATAGAGACATATATAATAACATATTAGATGAACATTTCAAATGATGCAGACGTTTAAAACGCAAGTTAAAGGAAATTTTATAAAGCTAGGTTAAGCACTATATTTAAGAATTTTACAAATTTATAGTTTTTATAGGATACGATAAGTTTAGAATAAATTATAAAAGCTAGTAGGCTCCCTCATTTTCACAAAGAAATTAACATTAAATATGTAATCTAAACATAAAATTAGAAAAGTTGGGTTAACTACCTGAAATATAGATATGCAAGTGGAAATTTTGTTAAAATTAAGTAAAATAAGGTGAAATAGGTGTATTCTGATACAGTTTTTTTTATGTAGAATTTGAATATGTAATTAGTTTAGTTGTAAAATATAAAATTTGTTAAATATCAGTAAATTTAGGTTTTAATTTGTTTTGAAGCGAAATAGGGCTTGTGAGATTTCTCTATGTAGAAAGTTGCCCTCATTCCAAATTTATATTTAAAAAGCAAATCCGAGGTGATTTTAGAAAGTTATGGCATAATTTATGTTTTAGTTAATTTAACAATTTTGTTTAGACCAATCAGATGCTAGGATCTTTTGTGTGTAATGTAAAAAAAAATTGAAAATTTGGTATCCATGAGAAAAGTATAAAAGGCATTGCTCCTGATTTCTCACTCTCTTGCTTTTTGCAACTCTTGCTGTTGTAATTTTTTGTGACTAAGAAGTCAAAGTGCTAGTTGTATTTTTGTTAACATGTAAGTTAAAATTTTCGTTAACATTATCGGATTTGAAATGCGATCAACGTAGAGTTGAGATTTCAGAAACAATTGTTTTAACCTATAACAAAATTGAAAACTTATGTTACCGATTAGAATTGTCGATAATATTGTACTTGTTTAATTTTAAATCGTGTTTAAACATCGGTTGATGTGCATTTTTTTATGTCAACAAAATTCTTCAGTTATTTTGGATTTTATGCTTTTTTTTGAAAGTGGTGAAGGTTATAAAATCAATTTAACTTCATATTCGACATCTAAAATAAAAGTGCAAGTAAATAAAAATTTTATACAAGAATAAAATATAAGTTAAATCCGAAAAATTATTAAATATTTAAATCAACACTTAAATATACATCTAAAATAAAAGTGCTTATCTGAAAGTATAGGAGCATATTATATTAAGTACATCGTATTTACCACGAGGAAGAGTTATCACCAGTTAATGGATTTGGATGAGGTTATGGGATGTAAGCAGCACCAATTCCAACAGCAAGGCAGTATAATCGATACATGGAAAGAAGTCTACGTCCAATGTTTTAATATGGAACAAGCCTAACGTGACCATTATTTGAAAATTGCAACAGCACGTGTGAGTTAAATTTTTCCATCGTAACCCAACTATTGCATTGATTTTTTTTTTTTGATGTCCTGTATTTATGTTTTTTGTTTGATTATGTATAAATGTTTGCGCGACAACATGTATAAATATCTGAAAAGTCAATGAACAGGTCTAATTATAAAAATAATTATTTTATTTTGAACAAAATCAAAATTGTACTCACTAATTTTAGATTCTTTGGTCAAATTCTTGACAGGCTGCTTTTAATTAAGTTAGTAAGGACGCAACGCATGCGTAATTTTTGCAAATTCCAACGAAGTCTTTTACATTGAAGCTTATTAATTGCGAATTACAAATTAATTATTGACATGTATATTTACATGTGTAAAATAAAAAATTTTTATGATTTCACGAAAAAGATTTGAAAAAATTTTAATTTAATAATAATAATTAAAAAGGTTAAAAGTTATTTATCTTTATTTGCCAACAATTAATTAAAAAGCAACTGAACTCTATCCCCAAAGAGATACTGAGTTAGTCCGGAGTATTTTAAATTATAAATAATATGAACCCTTTCCCCAAAGATTTATAATAAATTATAATAACTATTCATTTTCACGAATATAATTTTTAGCGCAATACGTTACAATATGTACAATAAATTGTTACTTTGTGTGAAATAAAAACTTTTAGCAAAGTGCTTTGTTACACTATAATTAAAATAGGATCAAAAATTTTCTGTATAAAAAATCCATTGCCGATTGGATCATCTGAATACACAATTCACTAGGTACAGTTTAGTCTGAATATTTTACAAGTTGTTTTTCATATTATCTTTATTACCACCCCAAGCATTAATCCTTCTTAAAGCAAATTTATTATAAATTGATCTGTAACAGCTATAAGTATAAGCAAGACAAAGAGATCTATCCCTAACCTATTGCTTATTCTTTCTGCTTCAGTCACTACAGTAACCTTTCCAGTTACATTTAGAGTTCTGTGGTTTGCCCCGTTTTCTCGCCAACCACTTATAAGAATTCATTCATTTTTTTTGTTTTCTTTGTTCTGAATAAAGGAATTAGTTGATCGAAGATTCTCAAATTTAAATAACACAGTACCGACCTGTGCGGCACTGGGTTATTTAAATTGGCCATTTTTGCACACCGTACAGGCTCCCTTAAGTTCGATTCCTACGTTTAACTTAGCACACTGTGTAAATACAAACATTAACATTAATGTTAACAAACAATTGTTCTTACTAGACAGAAATTCAATATTTTGTTTCAATGTCAGTCATTTAAAAATAAAGGTATGTAGTGCTTAATTTTAGCTAAAATTTGGTAGTCGTGGACAAAGTATAGTATTCAACTCGCATATAATGGCTGTTATTCACTTGGATGATTTATGACACTCGTCTACGGCTCGTGCCATAAACATCATCTGCGTGAATAACAGACATCATTGTATGGTTGTTGAATAATATACTATTATTTTTAGAAAAGTATTATGAAAATAGAATGATAAGAATTAAAAAGACCTTAAATAAATTATTATAGGTAAAAGGTCTTTTCCTCTCACTCATTATCCACTGATTCCTCTATTCTCACAAATTGTGCTTCTTACTGTTAACTGGTAAATTGGTTCAGTTGTTGAAATAAAAGACTTACAGTAACATATTGAAGACAAAACAAAATAATAATAAACCAAATCTTAAGGTTTATTAACGTTTCGGGAATCTTAAATACTGCTACTCCAGCTATGTCCTTCATCCGAATATACAAATATCTTTAAGAATGAAATAAATTAGATTTTTATTGTTAAATCTAAAAACAACGTAAAGTTAATTAAGAACTAATAGTGTAGAGTAAAGCACACCATATTACAAGTTTTGATCAGGAATTTTTTTTAATTAAACAAAATTAATATGTGTTAATTGATAAAGTATACACTTCCATTATAAAAACTCATGGACATATCATTATTTCCCTGAAGGATATAAAAATTTTCAATTAACATGTGAAAAGTAGAGATTTATTTTATATGTTACCGAGAAATTATTATACAGTGTGTACAAACATTTTTTGTTTGAATTTAAGTCTATTACTATTATTCATGTGCTAAAATTTTTCTAATACTGAAGTTGAACGTGTTGCCTTGATTAAGGTATTGACCACTTAGGGCAGTATTGTTACAATTATTTTGAATAGCATTGCGATGTTGGTCAACAGGTTTTGTGAGAAACAGTGAGGTTTGGCCTACATAAGACATTCCAATTATTATAGTAAATTTTATACACGACCTTAGATTTATTGTAACTTCGGCTTTTAGTTTACAGTGAAAAAAGTTAATCGTATTGAATATCGAAACGTACTTCTCAAAATCGGATGTTCCTTCTTTTTTTTAATTAGTATGCTTATTGTTAGTAACTTAGTTTTATTAATGCTTATTATTACTTGGTATTGCTGCGCACTATTTAGGAGTCTGATTTCTCTTCAGCCCGGGGTTATCTGTGTTAGTGGGGTTGGGAGACTTTCTCTATTGTATTTAGTGCATACAATGTAGTGTATGGTGTTATGTGGTGGCAAAAAATAATATTAATATATATTATTATAATTTTCTTTGTTTGGGTGTGGTGCATGTGTGGATGCGTGCGAGCATGAGTGCGTGAGTATGCCGATTTTGTTGGGTGTTCTGTAGTGTAATCGATGTATTTTCATAGCATTCGACGTTCACATGCGACTATGGATTTTAGGTGTTTGGAGCCCAGGTGGCAACCTCCTGTGTGATCTCTAAATGCGCCGAAGATGTTCAATCGGTTTCGTACTTTGCTAAGGGTCTTGTTTAAGTCGGTGTTTCAGTTAAGGGATTTGTTAAGCGTTATTCGTAGGTAGGTAATGTCGTCTCGAAGTGGGAATCTCGACCCTTGCAGGGAAATGGTTGCATCGTCTTTTTAAAGTAGTTTGTGTTTATTATAGTATGATGTCAGAGTAAGCTTGTGTCTTGGTCGGGTTCGCGGACTCTCCATTGGTTGGCCCAATTGGAAGAATTCCGTAATGTGGTGGAAATTTTATTAGAGGAAATTTTAGCAGACCGATTGGCCAACGGGGTACTTCTGGAGTTGTCATTCTATCAATGTCGCGTTCAAAGGTAAGGTAGAGGATTGGGATCCAGGCATAACCCTGCTTATGAAGTAGGACAGTAGGAGCTCCGTAAGATCGGGGGGAATACCTAACGCTGGGATTTTGTGAATTACATGCCAGAAGCTTGATTTATGTGTAGGAACACGGCGAGGTCACAATGGCGGAGGTTAAAGTCTTTCATGTTTTGTGAGCCAAACTGGCGGTAGAAGGTTACTGAATTCTAGGTAATCTCTCAACCTTCGAGCTAGCCGACTGAGGAGGAAGATGGTTTGTAGGATGTGGGTCAAGGCGGAGTAGTTTTTGTGGATCATGACGGTCAAGGGAGGATCTCAACGCCGTCGGAGAATAGGAAGATGTCCTTTTAAAGTGTATATTCCCAGTAAACCTGGGAAGTACGAATAAAAATATGGGCTCTATGCGACGCCGAGAGCTTTTACTGTCGCAATCTACTTGGGTAAAGTAGACTGAGTAGCTGAAGTAGATCAAGGGCAGCGAGTTGTGAAGCAGCTCACCGAATTTTGGGAGAACTCTGGTATAAATGTACCTATAGTTAATTTTTTTACAGACATTTCGCTGTCTGAAGAACTGTTGAAAAATAAATTGACGACAGTTGGGACAATGTAAAAAAACAGAAAGGATCTTCCCAAATCCCTTGTCAATTTATCTGACCGAAGTGTTTACTCTTCAGAATTCCTTTTTACCACCACTCTCACCATTGTATCATATATTCCAAAACCCCGCAAGTGCGTCGTATTACTTTCCAGTATGCATGCTGAACATAGTATACTTGGAGAGGAAGCAAAGTTTAAGCCGGAGATAATCACATATTACAATAAAACTAAAAGTGGGGTCGATGCCTTAGACAAACTGGTGAGGGAATGTACATGTAGAAGAAAATCTCGACGGTGGCCGTTTTCCTTGTTCCTAAACTTTGTGATGTAGCTGCGTGCAATTCTTTAGTTATTTGGTGCACAAAGAATCTAAATGAAGAAAAAACGGAAATTATTCCTCGAACGTCTAGGAAAACAGTTATTAAGCCTTCAACTATCTGGGGTATATAGCAGTACCGGGACTTCTGGCCCCGTTGAATCAAAACAGTGTAGAATTTATAATCACAAAAGTATTTATCCAATTACAAAATTACTTACCTGGTTGTTTCATAGAAAATCAATCCGTTATATGCACAACAACTGTTAAATATGCGTCACAAATGTTAGTTTCATACGTGTAAATCGCACTGCTGGGCAGAACAGGAAAATCCATATTACACTACCGCACTTTAGGAACATGAACAAAGATGTCTCTTGGCCAAAATAGAATTAATCACGTTCAATATTGTTTTATTGACAGATAATTTGAGTGGTATCATAAGTACCTGTGGTAGTTGAATGGCGAAATTTTTTCTCTACGGTCGAGAGTTAAAACTGACTAAAATTGAGGAAACTGACCAAAAATATCACTCACAGCCAGTTATCCATAGTACGAGGTCTATTAATTAGGAACAGTTTCAAACACCATGGCGTTAACAAAAGCTCACACCCCAAGCGTTGAAAAACTAATCAGTCCGCAAAATCACTGGAACCCAACGTCTGCTTATCTGCTTCTAATATGACCAAGATAATTTATTTAAATTTTTTTAAATTAAAAATCTAAAAGTTAAATAAACTTCAGGTAATATTAACAGTTGTAAGACGGTTTGCTTTAAAGGCTAATAGATAAATTATTTTATGAATGGACTTAACTGTATGTATGGATGTGATTAAACGTGTATTAAGGAGGAACAGTTTCAAACACCTTGACGTATTCAAGTGTTTACTCTCCTTACACTGGAGGACTGACTACTAACATCCAACATCTGTTTAAACGCTAGTAACATGTTAAGGTAAGAATCAACAGACACTATATCAATATAACGTGGAAATTGCCAAAACCCTTTATTCTGATTTTTTTAAATTTGAAATGGAAAGTACTTAAATCCTCCAAAAAATTGCTCCAAATAAGAACAATTCTGTAAATTTCTTCTTCTTCTTATGTGGCCATCTTACATACGGTCTCGGTCTCGGTTTCAGTCTCGGTCTCGGTTAACACATTCACTGCTACTTCACTAGGGGTTCTTACCCCAGTGGCGGAAATTTTTTAAATGTTTGTTTCTTTTGATGTCAGCAATTGATAGTTATTGATGGTAAGTAGTTGTATATACAAAATTAGTTTATAATTTTAGTCATTTTGTTTGGCTCCTATCGGAGTCACGCGCACCTAGTGAAGAATTTTGACTCAGATGCTGAGCGGCGCCTTTCGGAGCCTCATATTGTAGGTCATGTATTTAGGTACACATTGTTGCAATAAAAAGACAAGTTTAAGAATGTACTTATATATTAACACACGCAAGAATAATATACCAAAAAATCCAAAAAACAACATTTTTATAAAATAAACAATAAACTCAAACTTTTTTTACATAATGATACAGAGCTAATTCAAAAGAAAATCGTATTTTACAAAAATATAAAATGCATTTGTCTTACATATCAAAAAAGAACATAAATTTCTTTGAGCACAAAAAATGAGCCAAACTGTTTTACTAGTGAACGCTGACAAAATACTCACCGACGCAAAATCCAGGCTGTCCTGGACGTTTCTCGCAATGGTAAATAGTTTTTTCTCAGTTTTTTGCTACTGCAAACTGACATATTTTCGTTGTATACGTCCGTCTTTTGCTTTAGAAGCAATTTTTGTTAGCGCATGTTTTTCCAATAGGTTTTGTCTAGGGTTCGGCGTTCCGGTATCTTCTATTTGTAGAAGTCCGCATAAGACCGATAACCTAAATTCATATAAAGGCATTCGGCTTCCTGAATATTTCTTGTATAGAAAATATGAATTTAGTAACATAAGCTGCATAAAATGGATGCATATTTTTTTGTACCATCTTAGCGTCTTTCTGTCACATGGATAGTAGGAATTCATCTGGTCCTGTCTGTCCATTCCACCGATGTGTTTATTACAATGTAAAATAGCAGTAGGTTTTTGTCGATTGTGGTTTCGTTTATCTACGTACTCTACCATCTCGTTACTGTACTCATTTGAGATATATAGAACATCACGCTTATCTCTCCATTTTACAACCATGATGCTGTCAGAGTACTTGGCAATCGTTTCCCCTTTCTTTAATTTTTTAGTTACCACGTCGTTAGGATTATGTTTTCGTTTGACGTTGAGCGTTCCAGTACAATAAGTGGCACGGCCAGTAAGGTGGCTTGCCAATTCAAAGGAATTATAATAATTATCCATGTAAATGGAATGGCCAGAATCTAATAAATTTTCAAGTAAATTTAGTACCACTTAGTACCACTTTAGTCGTATGACCTTTTCCGCCACTGTCATCTAAGGCTCCAGTATACACCTGCGATATTAAAATTATACCGTTAGGCTCTTTATGTAAACGATCCGTTACAATTTCATCGCGACCCGGATTTTTGGCAAAATGTAAACAGCGCATAATTAATAAAAAACGGTCCCGACTCATATGCGAAGAAAAACATTTCAAATTAAAAAGCGGATGTCCCTTCCAATAATCTTGCAGTCGGTTGAGTTTGATGGTTCCCGTATGAAATACTAATGCAAGAAATTTTAACATTTCTTCACATGTGACAGACATCCACCTCGTTATTCGTGAATGTTCGGATATCCCCTCTGAACAAAAAATCCCTTCGGCGTACCGATTTGTTTCAGTAACCACCAAATTGAGTATTGCGTCGTCGAACAACATGCGAAAATAATCGACGGGCTTGTTATCACCAGGAATTGGTACTAAAAGTTCATTTTTTTTCAACAATGGGAAATCTTTTCTATTTCCAGGAGTGTCTCCCCAGTTTGGTTGTAAATCAGGCTGGACATTTGCAACTACTGCCTGTCGAGCTGGCTGCTGAGGAAGAACATCATTATCTAGGCCATCACCTGAACCACTATTTGAGCATTCTTGTGCACGTAACAAAAGCGGCAAATCATCTTGAATAACTAAAATATACATGTTTACTATTCAACGCCAATAAATACAAAATAGAAAAAAACCTGATTAATCTTGTTCTGGATCTTTCTGGTCCGATTCAGAAGAACCACTATAATCAGAAGGAGAATCCCCATCATTCAGATTATCCAAATTACCAAGAAATGTGTCGTCCTCGTCAATTGAATTCATTAAAATAGATAATAGCTCTTCATCGGTAATATGTTGAGTATTTTTATATGTTAATTTAGCTCTTTTTGGTCTTGAGGTTCCCGGTTCGCCCTCTGCCATCACAAAAACACGAAACGAAAACGGCACGGATAAATACAAATTATAGTACATAATCTATACGCTCGTGTACGCAAAAGTAACTGCACAACGTGCTCGCGCCAATTTATAACGTTTGTTTACAAGAACGCACGTGGCTCCGATCGGGGACGTGCGCACTACCGGCTGAAACGATGCGGCTCCGATCAGGGACATGCGCACACAATGTGTTAAGCAATAGTCAAGTTTTCGATTTCAGTAGCTCAAGTTTAAGGCGTCTCTTACATTCCATTGGCTTTTCGTAGAAGTAGATGATGGTAGGAGAAGTTTACTGGAACAATCACATATTGCTGCCAATCGTGTACGGTTCTAATACTACAAAAAGAAAGAAGACTACACTCCTGTATTCTTATATGAAACTTGGATTTTCAGTCGAGGATCGCACAAAAGAAGCTGGCGTGATAAATCTAAGGAAAACGTGAAGTAAAATCCAATCGGCGAAGGAAAAAGTTTTGTTGCAATTTAGCTATTGCATTATAATTCCTAGTAAAATAACTGTATTTTTTAGATTACAGTTGTTCATGCAGGTAATGAACATGGATTTATTTCTAATGCTTCGCTATTGTTTTCTACGAAGTCATAAAGTGCAGATTATCATTGAGATATGTGTGCGGAGTTGTTTACAAAATGGTTTGAAAATAATTTAATTGCAAACTTAAAAGAGGCATCTTTAATTGTAATGGACGATGCTAGTTATCATTCCAAACTTCTGGAAAAATTCCATATAAATCATCTAAGAGGGAAGAAATATTTAATTTTTTATTAAAGCACAACATGGCTTATGAACTTAACATGTTTAAAAGAGAATTATTGCAATTAGTTGGAGATAATGCGATACCAAATGTGTGCACCACATAATAGGTATTAGGGTTACCACCATATTACTGTCAATTTAATCTAATTGAACTGGTGTGGGGAAATTGCAGAGAACACTACAACAAAAATTTAGGAAGACAATTCCAAATTTAACGATGACCATGTAAAAGAAATATGGATATAATCCCTGCAACGAATTGATGGGACATATTGGTAGAAATGCATTAAACATGCCGATGTGTCTATGTTACAGTGGTGGGAAATTGAAAAACGTTTTAAGGTTGTGCAACCCTTATTTATATCTGTTAACGATTCCACTTCTGAGAATGACGCTGATAGTGAATTTTTTTTATTTAAATTTTTTAATTCCAATGTAATACAAATATTTTAATTTTTACATAATATATTCATTGAGCCTGCAATATGTGGACTGAATACATGTACTGATTTATGTACCTAAATAGCTTTTCATTTAACTTGGAACAATCTATTTAAAGTATGTGTTAAATTAAAATATTAAGCATCTATAATTTCGTTGAACTTCGAACTACATTACACTGTACACACTTTCTTCTACAAGAATGAAATAATCACAAATGTATCGATATTTATGTTATCGTAAAGTATCTACAAGAATTATGTCGATTACAAAGCAATAGTTATGCTTCTAGAAGGGATGTTATAAATCTTGAGAATAACAAACTAATTGCAAGCTTTATCAATTTTTCCACCTGAAATGATTTAATTTATAACAAACAAAAAAGTATTTGTTTACTTACAAATATATAGGTTATGTATTATGATTGTATGTAATTATAGTTAAACCATGTCCTAAAGTACAATTCACTGTCGCAGCAAAATATGTTTGACTCTATCAATAAAATAAGTGGAAATAATCTATAATTTTTCTAGTTTAAAATATAAAAACATTCAATAATTTTCAACTTTCTTTGACATTTTATGGAAATTTATGCCGATAAAAATATTAACTAAAAGATACTTTGCTGCTTTAATGAAGACTTACGGCGCCTAAATATTAGTTCGTGTAATTTTGAGAATGAGTCATAACCAATTTTATTTAAATCAAAGTATACCACAGTTGTTACGTTAGGCAACTGTATTTAAATTGTTAGTCTATTGGTCAACCAAATTGTGCATCACACGAAGTTTAGCTTGACAAGGATAGCTCCGCGGGTGAGAATTTCAGCCTCCTGCGTACACAAAGAAGAGAGAACGCATTCGGGGGGAAAAAGACAGATACTACGCGCGCACGATTGATGAAACAATTATTCGTGTATTAAATTGTAGGGAATAGATAAACGATTATCAACATCTATAAGTGAAAAGAAATTTGGTTGTTCTAATTCAGGATTATATAAGGATCAAATTTAACAGTTTTAAAATATGATATTTCGTAAGATCAAAATCATTGATGGCCAATTGATTTAATTGTAATTTCTGGAGAGTTAATTTCATCTATTAAATGTAAAAGTTGAAATGAAGGTATGGCACTAAAGATTAATGTATGGCAGGAGAAATAGTTCAAATTAATTCAATGTTTAACTTTCTACTAAATATCGATTTAAAAATTTATTTATCATGATTGAAGCTATAATATAAGATACAATTATTACAATTATTGTTAAAATTATAATTGTATGATCATGAAAAAAAGGTAACTGTTCTACTAGAGGAGAAATTCTATCATGTGAATTAAAATTTAATCAAATAGCTATTTCGAGTTTAAAGTTAAAGGTTAAAATATTAAAATGAAAGATAAGAATGTATATATTTACAGATCTAGAATTATAGATAATTCAGTTGCCAAAATGTACATTGCTAATTAATCATAATATGAGATATTCAGGTACAAATTAATCACTCTTGTCGACAGCTTAAAGTACATGAATAGGTATGTATTATTTAAATAATCGTCATTTATTTTTCTTCATTATTGAAGTTGAACACTGAACGTGTACTATTCAAGTGACTACTCTCGTTCCAACCTCTTTGTCGACCACTGCGCAACAATAGGCGGCGTTTATTTTTATTACTTCAGCCGCAGAGATATGTTTGTCAAGCAATAGCGAAATTCACTTATAAAATAACTGGAAATAACTACTAACTTCATTTCGGAAGATCGTCAGGAACAAGAAACAGTTTTCGACATTGCTCCTCGCTTATTAACATACTAATAGTTTTTTGTAATGTTTTGTAACGTTACAATAATTTTTTTAATTATTTTCAATTATTAACTTTTAAACATATCACACATGTATCGAAGAATGAAGTAAATATACACTAAAACTATTGAAACAAACTCTCTGTTGCTGTTGGTTAAAATTTTGTAGGCGGCTTTCATAAAATTTATGGAACTGCGGAAGTGTACGGTATAACCACATATATCGTGACTTTCAGGAAATTGAATTGGATGTTTAATTGATTTTGGTTAGAGGAACTATTGTAACCTGAAGTGGACAAAAGGAGTACTTTGCAACTGTTTGGCTGTCTATGCTTTATTAGTGGAAATTCCCATAAATCCCTATTGTATCAAAATACAATTTACATTGATTTAATATTTAACGACATTATTCCACAAAAAAATTTTCGTTTAGAAAGTATGGTATACCTGTGGAATTCAATAAAAACGACCTTTATGTTTTCAAATTATGCATAAATTAATATCAATTATTGATTTTACAGTGCCTGTAGAAATATAAGCTGACATTGACCGATTTTGAAACCTACCTAAAATATTAATTAAACTATATAATCAATATCATAAAAAGCATAAATGCGATTTATTAGTTACCATCTCATGAATTATTCTATTAAATCAATAACTGTTCGAAATATAGCTTTATACAAAAAGGAGGTATTCCTATATTTTCAATTAATTTGATAATGTGAATAAAAATATATTTAAGGACTCTAAAAAGTAGATTTAGCAAGTTCAAATTGCATAATATCGGATCAAATCAAGTGCGTGTGCGCGCGCGTGTGTGTGTGTGTGTGCATGTGCGTGTGCGTGTGCGAGTTCGTTTGCGAGCTCGTTTGCGTGCGCGTGAGCCTGCGCGTGCACGTGCGTGTGCGTGTGCGTCTATGTGTGCATGTCCGTGTGCGTGTGTGTGTGTGTGTGTGTGTGTGTGTGTGTGTGTGTGTGTGTGTGTGTGGTGTGTCTGTGTGTGTGGGCGCACGCGCGCACGTTTGTGTGTATTTACGTGTTTGTATATTTCTGTTTTTCATTACGTGTGTTCATTATCTACCGTACATTCGTTGCATTACCGGAGTTTTGGAGTATTCCACATCAGGAGTGTAGTTGGTTAAAATTTGAACCTTTTAGAATATGAATTTTGGAAGCTTTTATTTAGTAACATATTTTTACGTATTTGAACATATCTGGAAATATTAAAAATTGAAATAGAATTTAGTACCCAATTCTGAAAGCGGAGTACAGTGTTTGGTTTGTTTACCAGTAGTAGATTGAAGTTTTAAATTAAGATTCGGTTTACACGTTGACATTGGTATGTAGTAAAATCCCTTTAACTATTTTAGTTGCAAGATTATTAGTCCCTTTGTAAAGAACGGTTGTTCGTATTTTTCTTATATATCGTTAACCCTTTCTCGTCCAAAGTGCCACTCAAGGCACCTCGTAGTTTTATATTTTAAATAAACCCGGAAAAAAATATTCTGGTGACCAAATGTGGCTATCGCTAACAGCTGACTATCTGACGACAGAAATGAACTGTTATAATGGCAGTGGTGTTGAAGGGTTTCAGGTAGCAAGGTTATTTATCCCAGATTAGTGCTTGTTGTGTTATCGTGTTATGTTCTTGTTTTTTATTGAAAGTTTTATGCAAATATTCTAAACTAATTGTTATAACAGTTATTTTTCGAGGTAAGTTGGTTAGTTTAATTATGTTTTGTAAGCTACTTCTGAATATAAACAATTTCAGGATATACCTATTTATCAAAAACCAGAGGCGCCTTCAGAGCCACCTTGAGCTGTTGGAGTAAATGAAGTTTTGAGTGCATTATAGAAATAAAGTACAGGAAAATTATGTTTTTTTCTTATTCAGGATGAATTATGCAAGACATTTTAAAACGGGATTAGATTCTGATGCAGAAAAAGAGGAAGAGGCGTTGACAACAAATCAGAGCTAAGCAATGTTTGATGTTTATGATTTTGATTCCAATGTACTAGATAAGGTTTGTACTAGCCAGAAGACGGATATAAAGTTACTATGGTTTTTCGTTACACATTTTGGTGCCTAAGCCAACACCATCTTTTATTTTATAGGTTGAAATCACAGATGAACTTGACATCACCACGACACCTATTATTTTTGAGGACACTGTTATTTCTGAAGAACCATTTTACAATATTTTGATGGTAATCTTTTGGACCTGATCGTTTATCAGATAAACCTATACAGCGTGACTGGTACTTCTATAAATATCACCAAAGACGACATTATTGATTTCCTTGCAATTGAACTGAGGATGGGTCTTGTTAAAATGAGCAGCTTCAGCGAGTGTTGGAGTAACAAACTGAGATATGAAAGAGCGGCTTCTGTGATAAATAAGTACCAACAGGTAAAATGTTTTCATTTTTCAAAGAACTCTGACAGTCTCACTAGTGAAGATAGGTATGTTAAAACTAAGCCTGTTATGGAACATATCAGGAGAAATGCTTTGAAATAGATGAGGAAAATTTGTATTCTATAGATGAAATGATGATAAAATACAAGGGTAAGATGGCAGGTTCACGAAAGTAGTACATTCCCAAGAAACCCATTAAATGGGGGTCCGTGCGGGGATTTCAGGCATACTTTACGATTTCTACAGACTTTTTACTAGCTCCGACTTAGTTCATTCGCTAAGACACAAATATGGCATTTTGAGCCTTGGAACTCTGCTGCTCAACAGGTCAAAAGGCGCCAATGACAAACTCATCAGCGACAAGCTGTTGTCAAAAAAAGAGAGGGAAGGGTTAGATTATGTTTGCGACAACAAAAAATCATTATGCCCAATAAAATGGTACGACAATAATCCCGTCTACCTAATTTCGTCATTTGTGGGCTATGACCCAATGACAAAAATTCAGAGGTGGGACAAACAAGTAAAAAGAGTGGATGTCACATGCCCAAATATAATTACTCAGTATAGTCAGTTTATGGGGGAAGTAGACCTGGGAGATATGATGATATCTCTTCATAAAACCACCCTGCGCACTCTTAAATGGTACATGACATTTTAGTCGTAAATTGGAGGTTTCTATACAAGCACGATTAGACAGAAACTAAAATAGGGCTAAAAGAATTCCGGGGAGAAATTGCCAGTGCCCTAAAAAATAAACATGCCCAAAAGAAGTGTTTCCCGCTCACCCATTTCTGATACGCCAAAAAGTCCAAACTCCAACTGCTACGAGGATGCTGAAGAAGAAACTGTGCTGTTTAAATCAATACAGAAAGATCAGGTGGGTACCTTCCCACAGTTTGGAACAAGAGGGAAATGCCGTTCGTGCCATAAAAAAACGACAACAATTCAATATATAAAATGCAAGATTAGACTCTGGTTTGTTCCTGACAGAAATTGTTTTCAACAGTTTGGCACGTAAAAATTGATAATATTATTATTACAGTTTTTTAAAAATTCTTACATTCATACATATATTATTATTTTTTAATGTTTTATAAAAAAAAGTACTTAAAGAATTTGTTTTTAGTAGATAAAATTATCCACTTTTGTTGACCAATTTGTGCCGATAGTGATTACCCATAAGTGCCAAAAGTGCCTTCCAAGGCACCATGAGTAAAAACAGTGATTTACCCATAAGTGCCCAAAGTGTCTCTCAAGGCAAGGGACCTATGCTTTATTTTGTGACTATTTTGTGATTTTTTCACAATTTTTCCCAGTATTTAGAAACTAAAACTAAATGAAAAAAATTGGTTTCGTTCAAATTACTGAAATTGGGCAAGAAAGGGTTAATCATAGTCAGTTACGTTAAATTGCTTCATTTGAAATGGGGCATTTAAAACAGAGATGTATACCATACATAATCTTACGCAGCAATACATTTTTTTATGATTGAAACAATGATGCATAAATATTTCAACCCTTTATTGACATAAAGTAACAGACAAATATAAGACACAAATGAAAGATGTTTCTAAACAAGTAGTACATAGCAAGTTGTATTGTAGGTAGCGGACCGCGAAAATGTAATTGTTGTAATAAACGTTTGTTAAATCGCCATTGTTACCACGATAGAAAAGATAATTAGTGGATTTTTAATATCTTGATAATACGTCGTAATTTGCTAATGCTTTCAAAATATTTTGTTTAGATATTTTATGTAAGGAATGTGAGATTGTTTGTAACTGATATTTGACTAGGGTTGTAAAACACATGTTGGGAGTTGAGTGGCAGGTGCACGCTTAAAAATGGTTTACTGAAGGGGCGTAACGAATCATTGGAATTTATTATGCGCCGATTCTTAGTTGAAAAATGTCACTGGCTAAATAAGTAATTATGTCGGTAAAGACCGCGATCAAAACATATCTTCGTTTGTTACTGGAAACCTGAGGGAGAAATGTAGGGTTATTACGGAAGGATGCATATTTTTAAAATTAAGATGTTGTACAATAGTTAATATGAGACTGTTCCAAAGGAGATTAATGTGTCTTGTTTTTGTATTACTTTTGAAAAGATGGGGGTTGAGTGCGGGAGTGAAGTGGTTGGGTTTGAAATCGGGGGAAGGGTAGTTACAGTTAAAGTGTCAATCGAGCCAGATCGATTTTTGGGTTAATTAGATACCTTCATTGTAAACAGTGCGTGTACATTTTTTTTTGAATTAGCCAACACTAATTTGTCTTTTCTTTGGAGTGTTAGTTGTAATGTGTGTTTCAAATATTAATCTATAAATAACAGTTTCCCTTTTTAGTTAGTTAAACTAAACCGCGCATGTTAACGATTTGTGTCTGTAATCAATTAAGGGAATATTTATTCTAGTATTTTTATATAACTGAAACCTCGCAGTGAATCATTTTACCAGCCTATGTAACGTATTAAAAGAATCAAACATTGCCTTACAAAGGTGTCTTATTCGTACGCGGACCCATTAAGCTGAAATCTGAGAAATAAAAAGACAGTACAGGGCCCTCTCACTTTGGTATTTGTGCGAATTAGCATTATTGGTTGTTGTTTATATTTATATTTGTGTATAGGTGGCTGGTGAATGGGTATATGATACCGCTGGTTATTAATCGATGAGTAATAGATGAATGTGTAACCTGAGAGAAGAGAACTCTATTTTTCTAACGCACTCAAACTTATATATCGGTCACGATGTTAGTGATCTATTTATAACTTACCTCTTTAAGGCTTTGTTTTGTAACACCCTAAACGAGTGTACAATAATTGTTTTACTAATTGCCTTGGTTTGCTAGCTTAGTTCCCCAGGCGGGGTTCAGTTGGAAATTTTCAACACTCCAATGCATGTTGGGTTGCCTGGAGTTAGAATAAAATAACACAATGTATAATAAGTATATTAAAAATATAATTTGCGAACTGAAATTAAAATATAATACTTTTAAATAATATTTAAATAATATAGAAACAAAAAATCTTATTCTGTGTGTCTGTTATTTTCCGTGGGTTTTTCTTTTATTGGTAAGTGTAATAATAACTAATTAATAATAATGAATTCAGTCGGGTTAATGGTGGGGGTGAAGATAAATGGACCGAGTGGTTTTTTATGAAAGTGGAATAACAACTTCAATCAGGTAAGACAGTGATTCCATTGTTTCTTTGAGATAATGAATTGGTGAGTAATTCCAAATATAGGGGTTGAAACCTATGTGACTTAGAGGAGGTTTAATCAACTGAACATAATTGTTGGAGATTGTCGGGAAAGCTGAGACACTTAAACAGGTTAGGGTAATCCTTGACCTACACCAACATTTGCAATTGCTATAATCATCTGTTTGTTAGTGTTGTATTGTATAATTTGGATGCTTGTGAATGTGAATACATTTTAATGTATATTATTAAAATAGATTGAACGCAATTGTACTAAATGGGGTATGTGTAACACAATGTGATTTATTTCACTTTTCTGGTGTATTATGATTACTCGGGTAACTAAATGAAGAAAATTTAATATAAAGTTTAAATCATGTGAAATGGAAATATGGTGCACTAAATTATGTTTAATAATTAGTACTGGGGTTAGATGAAATAAAATTTTTGTGAATTTTATCCTGGTGGTGTTATATTGAAATTACAGGACCATGTTAGGGGATAATTTGGTTTCGATATCAGGTGGTAGGAGTTCGGACAGGAGTTCAAGAGGGTGTGTAACAGAGGGAGGATGTAGGAGTAAGTGGTATTCTGATAAGTGGCTGGTGACGGAATAAGTTTTATATTGGTGAATTAGGATCGGTTATTGAATTAGTGATTTCTATGCAGTCTTCGGGGTGTTACCTCCGAATGAATGGTAGACAGTAATTAGGCTTACACCAGGATAATAAGGAAAATTAACGGGGATGCGATTTACACTAAGCTGGTAACGGTATGAGTATTATATTGTGAATCTGGATTAGATGTATAACTAATGATTTCTATACACCCTTCGTGGTAGTAACACTGATCAGATGTTAGATAGGGATTAGGTTTATACAAGGGTAATAGGGAAAATTAAGGGATGTGATTTACACTAAGCTGGTAACGTTATGAGTATTACTTTGTGAATCTGGATTAGATGGATAACTAATAATTTCTATACACCCTTCGTGGTAGTAACACCGAACACATGTTAGATGGGGACCAGGTTTAGGGTAATAATGAAAATTATAAGGATGTCACAGTATAGAATTACCTTATAATTGGGGTCGAAACCACCATTAATAAAGAATACTATTAGCAATCTTTATCTATCCTACGAGGTACGTGCACCGATAGGCCAGATTTGAGATTGTTTCTCGGATACCAGGGTTAGACAGGAATGGGGCTTCGTAAAGTAGCCTTACTTCTTGGGGCCGAATCCACCAGTAGTAGAACCACGTTACTGGGTAATTACTTACTACTTCTCGTGGTACAGACACCGAGAGAGTGTAAATAGATACTTACGTTTCTGGGTACTTATTTTGATAACTGGAACTAAGATATCGAGAGTTCAGGAAATATGTCGGCAGGTTAGGATAGAATTAATGACAGGCAGGTTATAATAAGCATGCAGGTAATTTGATATTCACTGGTCAGGATTTCTAGATCAAGTGGAATTAAATTCGAATTGAAATAGAATAGGATGAGTGAAGGTGAGCGCGGTTATTTATAGGGGATTTACTAGGAGAGGGTAAAGGAGTGGGAAACTGATAGGATTTATAAACAATACTACATTTAGTTTGAGGAAACAAATAGGAAAGAAGTTTTGATAGGAATTTCTGTATTAGGATTGGATAATTAATATGTGATGAGTTTTAGTATCATTACAGTTTAAGTAGAATTATTTGCCTACGAGCTGATTTCTCTTTGTATCTGCTTTATTGTAATTTGATTTATGTATTCTGTGCTTTAGTGGTCAGTAAAAAATTATGTACGTACAAATTCCTTGTCTGTTTTCTTTAGTCCTTGCGTTTACCTTATTATCACCTGTGCAATTTTACTGTTGTCGTATTTTATATGTACCGTAATTTGTTTTATTGTGTTATGTGCTTATTTACTTCAAGACCGGCATGATTGGTTTTTAAAGGGCCACATTTTTGGTGTTATGATTTTTGTTTGATTTTTATTTTGATTATTTCTGACCTATTTGTACGTGTGACTACATGTGTTTTTTTTATTATTGTGTTTCTGTGTAACTAAACTGCTTTTTATTCATTTTCTCTTAATGTTATAATTTTGTATGCACTTTAACCCGATTTAATGATGTTTTGTACATACATACATTTAACACTTTCATTGCTTTTTTTTGTGTTATTTGATTTATTATGTACTTATACAATTACTTACTTGCGAATAAAGTGGGTTTTATTGGTGGTTCTTTCCCACAAGGGTATATTAACGGGCTGAACTACCGCTGCGCAACGCTCGTTGATTTTAATTTAATTAGTTTCATTTTTTTTTACCTGCCCCTCATGATGCAACACTTACTTCATCCAGCATATCTAATTTAGATAGCACAACGTACCTACCACTAGACGGACACTTTGTTTAATCAGATTTGAGGTTTGAGAGTAATGAAATATCAGAGTTGTAAATAAATTCTAATGTTTTAATTATTGTCCGGAAAGTCAAAGTACGGCAGGCAATTAAGTTGAGTAATAGTGTCAGTCAAGTCAAGACAAATCACTTAGCGATTGTTTTGTTCTCGAATTTGCATTATTGCAAAATAAGTTCAAATTACGCTTTTTAAGATAGGGTACCTGGGAGACGCTACAGTATGAATCAAGGGCAAACAAAAATGTTATGGTTTTTTTTAAACACCGCAGCCAAAGGCTTTTTCGCATTTCTTGCATTCTATTGAAACAAGCTTTGTTTTATTTGCAGCGAATCTAGTGTCGCGATCGGCTTAATCTGCCTGCGGCCCTTACTACATTTTTTTTGTCAAGTGCTACCTCCTGGTCTCCTTGGAATTTCTTCCAGAGAAGGTTAGTTGCTAGTTAGTGGTTCGGGTTCTATATCTGTATCCAATATATCGTTTATCAGCTTTTACATAAACTCTAGTTGAGTAATGCAAACTGCAGGTTTTAGCTCATTGTATATGATCACGCTATTTACAATAGTTACACCACAAATGAACTCGACTGCGACTTTTTTAAACCATATGTGTGACTTCTCAGACAGCTGTAGTAGCTACTCATTTAGTCGGATAAGCCTATACTCCAGTACTATATTGTTTTTATTGTTATCTTGTTTTCCCATCGACGAAAAACAGGGGGATTCTATTTCCGCCAAATGTTTCTATCTAATGAAACAAATATTATATTTAGATACTATCCTATTTTGTTTCATCTTGGGAAGATTACGGAACTTTGTTGATTTCTCTAGCAAACCATGCTGGATTTTCTTGACAGTATTCGGCTCAGCATAATGATCATAATTACAAACTAAGTCACTTAAATATAATAAATTGATGGTACTTGCTAATATCGTCCAAATTACTATAGCTTTTGCATTCACTACACTTTGTAAACTCTTCCATAATTTTTCGCTTATTATTATATAACAGTAATTATCATGAAATGAAATTAATCATAATTCGGCCATTATTAGTCGGAAAAATGTGATTGATCAATTTTTCACAGCCACCTTAAAAATGGTCATTATTTTTTAATAATACGTCGTGTCGCTTTGAATCGAAATAAAGAAACATACCTCAAACAAACTCTACCACTTTTAGTACAATAAATCCATTCAAAACTAATTAAATATACTTATAACATAATGTTTTTAGCAACTTTGTGCTACTAAAAGTGGTACAAAAGATTTTATTCACTTTAGAGAAAAGAATATGTTGTAGGAAAAAAGTTACTTTAGGTTACAATATGCTTAAACTACCTCTACCACTTGTACTGGAATAAAACCATTTCAAACTAATTAAATATACTTGTATATTATATCTTAGCCAATTTTCTGCTACAAAAAGATGTAGAACTTATTTCATATACTTAAACAAGGACTATTTTACAACGAAAAAAAATATTTTACCTCTAAAATGAACTTGTAACATCTTATTCTGAATACTTTTTTGTTGTTAAAATTGAAAAGAACTATTATATTTGTTGTTAATATTATATTAAGCTTAAGTACCTTCAAGTGATTATATATATATATATATATATATATATATATATATATATATACAGGGTGTCCACAAACTATTTTCACAAAAGAAAACTGCGGATTCGAGAGCCGATAATATGTCTATTTAACGTAAATTACCTTAATACAAAAATACTTCCTAAGCAAGCTGAAGCTCTTGGAAGATGGCGCCCAAACATCGGTTTAATTCAAATATCTTCAAAATGGTTTCCCTTTAAATGATAGCGTTCTGTACATTTATTTAGTGGAATATGCCCAATCGTATGGCGTGAATATGATTTTTTAAGAGGCTCGTTTGGGCGGGGCATTGGACATTCTTATCCATAAGTTTTTTATTTTTGAAAATTTCGCAATTTTAACATAAAATTAAAAAAATTTAGAGTTTTTCATAAAAGCACGGTGCTCTTGTGTGAAGTCGCTACAACTGATTTGTTCGGCTCCGTGTTACTCGAATCGAACTGAGGTCCTGCTGTCCTGTCTCCTGTTTATATTTGGTGTTGTGTACTTTCACTGCTTTCACTGTTTTCCCTGCTTTCACTTTCCCTTCTTTCTCTTTCTCAGTGTTGGAGGGAAAACAGAGAAAGCAGTGAAAGTACACACCACCAAATATAAACAGGAGACAGGACAGCAGGACCTCAGTTCAATTCAAGTAACACGGAGCCGAACAAATCAGTTGGAGAAGGAGAAAATTTGAAAATGGCAAATGAGAATTTGCCTAAACGTCGTTTTTGTACTGGCAGGAGTCAGAAACATCACCAGCAGTAGCGAGACAACGCCCGGATAAACAACAGTGTTTCATATTACACTCGCGGAAACCTATAATCAACCATATATATATATATACATATAGGGTGTCCCAAAGTTCTGGTCTCGGACGATTGCGCAGTTATGGTAGAAGATAGAATTTACAAAATTTGGTCAAAGTTGTACCACAAACGAACACATTCTGAAAATATTATTGATTATATAGGGTGTTCCAGAAATGTGTGGCTATATTAACTTACATTTTTTTAAATTGAACACCCTGTACTTTATTACTAATTTGAATTCCCACGTACGAAAATTATATTATATTTGGACTCAGCTTCATCCAAAACCTACAGCTTCGTAATTTCAGATCTTTAACATAACTGTATCCGCCATTACCTTTAATCAAAACTCTTCGCGCCACACCCTGTATATATATATATATATATATATATATATATATATATATATATATATACAGGGTGTTACAAAAAGGCTGGGCTGGCTATACGTTTTTGGATTTTATGGACAATTTTGAAAAAAAAATCAAGAATAACTTTTTTTCGATTTCGGCTTCATTTAGCCGCTAACCGCCATTTTGTATTTTTTCTAAATAAAATTATATCTGTGTTGTTTTTTAAGATATTTTCATAAAAATTGGTACACGGATGTATCTTATAAAGACACAACATAGGAAAAATATTCATTTACTTAATTTAATTTTTTTCAAAATGGTGGCCATGTCAATTCTTTAACGTGGAATTACGAAAAAACCGTAGCCCAAATGAAAATTTTACAAGAGACTAAATAATTTGTAAATTAATTTATTAATTAATTAAGCAAATCCAATAACTATTTTGGTCAACAAATTGCTCATATTAAGTGTTCAAAGTGACCACCGTTGCTGAAAACACATTGCCGCAGTCGACGTAACATGGATTCCCTAACTCGTTGTAACAGTCCTGGCGTATCTCTGATTCGTCTCATTCCATGCTCAATCCGCTGTCTCAGTTCTCCAACATTGGCAACCGGAGTTGCATAGACCAGGGATTTTAAATGTCCCTAAAGATAAAAGTCAACACGGGAACTGTCACTGGTAGTAATGCGTTTGTTTCGTTTACATTTAACAGCTGTTCGTTAATTATTATCAGATGTTTTCATTGTTGCGGCATTGTATTGAAAATGTAGCAGGTTAGATAACAGTATACCGGAATTTTAATAAAGTGACATTGAATGTGTTTATACTAAATGCCTTACTAACCTTACTTAGATAAATTTCAAATAAATCAGTAATAGCGACGTAGCTGAGTCCCCGCGATCGCGAACATTGTTGTGAAAGTTTTTATAGTTGTTTTTTTAATTAGTAAAACATAAATTTAACCTGAAAAGGTAATTTTATTTTCCTTTGTAAATAAATTGATTGTTGCAGTGACAGTTGTATTTATTTATTTATGCTATTTATTATTATTTACGCTATTGTATTTATTTATTTGTCGACCACGTCCTTTCTTGTGCGAACAAAGCCTGCCGCCTACTTGTTTGAATTACTCCCGCACTGCGATTAACTAGTAACGCGTAACGTGAAAACTACAATTTTCCTTATTTCTTAACCGATTGCAACAAACAAGTTGTCATTAGGAAGATAAATTAATTTACAAATTATTTAGTCTCTAGTAAAATTTTCATTTGGGCTACGGTTTTTTCGTAATTCCACGTTAAAAAATTGACATGGCCGCCATTTTAAAAAAAATTAAATTACGTAAATGAATATTTTTTCTATGTTGCGTCTTTGTAAGATACATCCGTGTACCAATTTTTATGAAAATATCTTAAAAAACAACACATATAATTTTATTTAAAAAAAATACAGAATGGCGGTTAGCGGCTAAATGAAGCCGGAATCGAAAAAAAGTTATTCTTGATTTTTTTTTCAAAATTGTCCATAAAATCCAAAAACGTATAGCCAGCCCAACCTTTTTGTAACACCTATATATATATTTATATATATATATATATATATATATATATATATATATATATATATATATATATATATATATATATAATTTAACAAAAACCAAACCCTTTCAGCAAAAAAACTTTAAATCAAACTGAAAATTACCTATTTAAGTACAAAATGTAACTTATGGGATAACAGCTAGGTGAAGAACAAAAACACACTTTTGTAACACGCGTCTAATGTTAGTTTTAGTATAGGGAATCGTTACTACTAATTGTGTTCCAGTATCTTGAATACCGTCAATTTTCAACGAATATAATTCCTCCCTTCGACAACCTCCAGCAATTCCTAACATTGCAATTACAGTCCACAGATTAACAGTTTCATTAATTATTGCATTATACAGGTAAATATATTATTTCCCTAGCCATACCTCAGCCAAAAGATACTTCCCATCCGGTGCTAGCTTGAAAAATATATTGACCTCCTCCCTTGTCAGAGTTTTTGATTGCTTAGATTGATAGCCAACATTACATTTTTCCAAAAAGCTATCAGTTTGCTAAATTTTGAGATATTCACATTTTTATGTATCAACAACATCGATTTTAACATGAGTATTTTGCCCATAATGTAAAACTACTCATTATTTTAGACTAAAAACATTTTCTCTCATTAGATAATTTTTTTTTTTTTTGATTGTGGACCTGAACAGGCTAAATAAGGCCTATCGTGCTAAAGCACTCAGGAACACTTAAGAGGATCGATAGAGGGATAATGAATTGCCAATAGATGCCTATGAACAGCTACCTTAAATTTTCTCATATCATAAGTGAGGGGAAAACAGGAACTAGGGAGATCATTCCAGAGTTTAGAAGTCGTGTAGAAAAATGTGGATTGCGCCCGTTTGGTACGACAAGTGGAGATTTGTACTGCATACTGATGATGTGAATGAGCGAACCGAGTGTTTCTCGCAAGGATAGCCGGAGATGGTATGAAAGAATGTAATTCACCAGCACAATAGCCGTTGTAATAACGATAATACAAAGAAAGAACTGAAACCATCCTTCTATGCTCAAGGGACTGTATGTGAGAAGTTAAGGACGGGTCATTTATAAGCCTAATCGCTCTCTTTTGAATACGATCAACGATATCGAGAGCGTATTGGGGAGCACTAACCCAAAGGTGAGAATTATATTCCAGATGAGGGCGAGTTTGGGCCTTATACAGCAGAAGAAGTTGTCGAGAGGTAAAGTACTGCTTAGATCTGTACAAAAAGCCTATTTTACGAGCAGCTGTTTTGGTAGCTGACAGAAGATGGTCAACCCATGAGAGATTTGAAGATACAGTCATACCCAACAGAGTAATAGAGTCTGAAAACTTAAGAACTGAGCCATTCATACTTACAACAGGAAATGATCGATCTTTTTTGGCGGACATAAGGCAACACTGAGTTTTGTTAGCATTAAATTTAACTAGATTATTGCTTCACCATTCGAGAATACGTTGAATGTCTTTGTTGATTGAATTTGCCATTTCAGCTTTAATTTCTTGATTTAACATAGAAGGTGGATTATCACTATGAGTAGACTGAGATGAACTACAGTTAAGAGTGCTATCGTCAGCAAAGCAATGGATGGGGTTAGTTGTTGAAGAAATAAGGTCGTTTATGTACAGGAGAAAAAGTGTAGGCGCTATAACGGATCCCTGTGGTACGCCCGCGTTAATGCTAACTTCTTTTGAAAAAAAGCCATCAACTACGACACGTATTCGTCTTTTATCAAGGAAACTAGAAACCCAGTTGATGAGCGTATCATTTAACCCAAACGAGGTGAGTTTGGCAAGTAAACACTTATGCCAAACTTGGTCAAATGCCTTTAAGATATCTAAAGCGACTACAACTGTTTCACCGGACTGCTCTACTGTATTGTTCCAAACTTGCAGATAATACCTAATACCTAGTAAATTGCCATTAAAAAAAAATTACCGCATCTAAGAAATAGGCTAACAAAACCTCTTCATTAACACTTTCAACTTTATTTTCTTTTTTCCAGCTTATAAATAAATTATATTATTTTTCGTATCTAGTTGCAGATTTTAAAGGAATTAGTTTTTGTTGAGCTTCAATGGATTTTTTTAAACTTCAGCAGGCACGTTTGCAGCCATTTTTATAAATGTCACAAAATTCAACTTTGACAAACCCGATTACCAATATTGACAGTAAAAAAACAAAAACACAAACAATCAACATTTCCATGAAAATAGGTAACATTTTTTATTTATCCAACGATACACGTCCGTTTAGGTGCCATAAAAATAAAAATTTCAACTCATTAAAAACGAAGACACAGTATGAACTAAAATATCGTACGATACACGTCCGTTAGGTGTTATTACAGTACTCGTTTATATTCAACAACTCGTCTTGTAATAAGTCACCTACCGGACTTATAACTTAAAATACTATGTTTTATAACGTAGCGCTTTTTTATCTTTTCTCACTAAGACATCTCTTTACGTGCTATTTAGGTATGGTAATATTACCGGTTTGTACTGCTACTACTACTGATCCTGGTCCAAGTTGTCTATAACGGCGTCGTCGCTACAATACACCTTAAAAGCCCGTAAGAATCCTTTGGGGGTATAAAGCTCATATATTTTAATCCCATACTTACGTGATTTACTGGGATTACACTAACAAAAGTTAAGTCTTCTACGCCCATTAAAAAACTTTCACGATTTGGACTCATAGTTATAAACACTTTTTGGGTTCTAGAATCATGTGTTTCAAAATAAATTGTACAAACGCTATATGCTTCGATAACAATTACGAGTTATCAACGTCAGTAAATGACGTTTAAAAAAATTATGTAAATAAATACATTATAATACTGTATAATAATTAATTGTTATGGAAACGTACAGAGTTTGTTTATTTTATCTTCAAATACATGATTTAAGAACCTAAAAGGTCAGTATTTATAATTATAAATACAATAGCATAATTATGTAGGGAGTATTGTACGCGACTGCGTTTATCGTCCTACATGACCACGTAAAGTTTCAGTTTCTCATAACATAATTTTTTTTGTGGCGTATTCTGAACAAAATAAATTTGATTTAAAGGAAAGCTCCCGTATAATTGAATCTTTGGATTTTCCGTATTTCAACATCCAAATGCTGAGAACAAGATCCCTTAAATAATCCGATTCGCTTCATCAAATAGGTTTAAATTAAAATTTTCTAGCTCTTTTGTATGTAAGTAAACATATACTAGATTACGGCACTTCAAGTAGGATTATATGTGTTTAGCCTCTCTTTCCAATAGAGGCGTCAAACTAATCATAAAAATCATATTCAAAGATATAGCAGAATGCACTACGCCTATTGGTTTAATAATTTTATTAATGATGATAATAACGTACATCGGAAATGTATTGTTTCGTGACGTAATTGCCGTAAAGTTAATTAATTAGCTTATTATTGAATTGTCCTATATTTACTGTATAAATTTACGTTATGTCAATTGTATTTATTTCAAATTTTGAGTTTTTAAGTCCTTATAACAGGATATTTAAAATTAACATATTTCCATGATTATATCGTACGAGGCAAAAGATGAAAACAAAGAAAAGTACCTCCCAAAGATCATCATCATTTGCATCCAGTCATCTCCAAATTCGGTTTACAATTTAATTAACGGTTAACAACAAACAACAATTAATTCCAGAAAATTATAACGCAGTCATGTAGTAGCCACTTGCCCGTCGCATATAAGTTTTTCAGGAAAATCATAAAATAGGAAATCAGAGAAGATCTAAACCTTGTTACATGAGCACTCCCTTATTTTTAATATTTCAACAGAATACTTCAGTACATCTTAAAAACTTTTGCTTGGAAAAGCAAATTGGACATTTATAACGAGAACTAGCCATCCAACTAAGGATAGAAATATTTTCAGTCTAAAACGAGCATTCTAAAATGGATCCTTGTTTCTCTACTTGCGTGATCAATTAATTTGTGTGTTTTATTATAAATTGGCTACGAATTACAAGAATAAATGTGTTGCCTTGTCGTATTGGGCAATAGAATTTCGGATATTATACCCCAATGTAAGAGAAAGTATTACAAGGAAAAATTTAAGGTGTTGCTTGAGCTTAATTTATGTGAATTGTATATCGATAATCTGATGGACGCTTTCAATAGATTACTCGTTTAAAATCCAATGTTATAACATTTTTCTTGTAAACACCGGACCATCCAGCACTATTACGGTCCTAAACTTAAACGAATACGTGAAAACATCAATTCAATCTGTAAGTACAATTAATTATACAGGGTGATTTATAATAGGTGTATAAAACTTTGACATCTTGTTCGGAAAGTCATTTTAAGAAAAAAAATGTTATATGAAGATAGGTCGTATTTTGTTTATTTACAGAACTACATATGTTTCAAATTTTATTTAATTAGAAAGTAAAATTAAAACTTTAAAAATGGATAACAAGAAAAATAAATGACTATGAAAATGCCCCCCCATTGAGCTCGAATGCACGCATGGCACCTGCGAACCATTGAGTCGTAAACACGCTCTATTGTTGCACCATCTTGCAGAAATTTAAATCTTATGTAGTTCAATAAATAAACAAAATACGACCTATATTCTTATATTTTTTTCTTAAAATGACTTCCCGGACACGATGTTAAAGTTTTGTACACCTATTATAAATCACCCAGTATATTTTCAGTGTTGTTTTCAACAACTTTCGACCTTGTAATACGATACATATTTCACTTGCATAAACACTATACATTGTACAGAAAATCTATTATATTGGTTGTAATCCTTATCTGTGCTAGCTTGTTGAAACCTAATGTACCTTTGTCCTCACGCATTATTTACACTACCTACTAATTATTGTACTTTAAACCGACTACGTAATCATTTTCACACTTTACACACTTTACTTTAGGAGGTGATTCTTCACAAGAAATTAGGACCATAAAGTCTTGTAACAATTTTTCGAAAACATAACATTAACGAAGATACAGGATGTCAAAAAAATTTCTTTTCCTTAGATATCCTTAGATCATTTTTTATTAGTGATTTGATTTTTTTCAAATCTAAATGTATTACTATTGTCCGTGTAAATTCATATCCCAAATTATTTAAATACTCCAAAGGGCCTAACCTGACCTTGTCACCACTCTATGAATTCAAACAGCATCATGTTGAAGAGCATCGAAAATTATTCAAAAAAGTATCACTTGTTACGATGCGATAAAATGAACCGATTATGAGAAAAACGACGCATTTTCATACGGTAACGCTACTACTCACAAATACAAAATTTATTCACTAACTACATTATGAAGTAAAATTTTTTCTAATCAGTACAAAGTGTATCATAACGTGTTAAATGTACATTTCGTTGATGTACTTTCGTCAGAAAGTTGCGGCAAACCCTGAAGAATATGCCCACCTTTGCTCTTATTATAGCGAAACTGTCAATAATTCGTCGCCTCAGCTGTTCCAAAGGAAAAGTCGATCGGGTTCAAGTAGGGCGACTTGGCAGGTCACTTTATGAATCCACCTCACCCTATCCACCTCTCAAGGAAAATTTCATTGAGAAACTCCCTCGCCGCTAAACTGTAATGCAATCATGCAGTAGCCACTTTGCCCGTCGCACTCTAATAGGAACGTGTTCTAACAAAGCGGACAGATCATTTCGTAAAAAGTGAAGGTAAGCTTCACCATCAAGCCTTTGTGGTAAGAAATGTCACCCAACAAAATGGTCTCCCACGATGGCGACCCATACATTTACAGAGAATTTATTCTGGAGCCCGCGTTCCATCACTAAATGAGGTTTTTCGTCACACCCATAATGTTTATTATGGAGATTTACTGCACATTCAGGTCCGAATCCAGCTTTATCCATGAAAAGAATGGAAGCTATGAAATTTTTATCGCCATCATAGAGATTCATAATTGTCCTGCAAAAATTCAGTCGTAGAAGTGGATCTCCAAAGAGTAGGGCTTGGATCTTTTGATAGTGGAATGGATACAGAAGTTGTTTTTGCAGAACTTCATGAGCTGAGCTTTTTGGAATAATTTCCCACGATACAATTAACCTGACGTTTATTTCAGGATTATTATCAACGGCAGCCAAACAAGCACTAGGAATTATTCGTCGGCAACGGGCATCAAACCGTCTCATCTTAAAAGAGTCAAACTCACCTAATCGTTGATGGATAGTACTGAACAACTGCGATCATGGAATCTTTCTACTTGGAAATGCATCTCGATACAAACCTCTTGATCTTGATGCATTTCCCGCAGCGAAGCTATAATAATAATGAATGTCGCGTAGCTTCGCATTAGAATATTGATTATAATTATTATTATTATACACTTCATTAGTTTTAATCACGATACTTAGTACAAACGATCACAACAGAATAAATACCGTGAACATTATCTGTCACAATTTGCTAAGGAAATATCAAACTATTGTATTCAAAGCATTCTATGTTAATCGTAGAAATGGTTTAAGCAGCATTAACGCATGGAGATGTTTGAAGTCGTTTTTCCCCAGAATCTGTTCATTTTATCGTATCTCAACAAGATATACTTTTTTGATCAATTCGGGATACTCTTCAAGATGGTGCTGTTTAAATTCATAAACTGGTGAAAACAAAAAAGTTGTGGACCACAGATCTAGGGCGAAGGTCAGGTTAGGCTCTTTGGCACTGAAGTATTCGCATCATTTGCAACATGAATCTACAAGGGCACTAGTAATAAATGTGGAAAATCAATTCACTAATAAAAAATTATCTATGGATAACTAAAGAAAAGAAATTTTTTGACACTCTGTATCCCTGTTGAGTTTTGGAAAAATTGTTATAGGACCATATGGCCCTAATTTCTTGTGAGTAATCACTTAACGTATAATTTCCGGACACCCTGTATAGTGATAAATAAACTTTCAAAACGCAAGTAATAAAAAACCAAGAGAATCATTGGAAATTGCCAACGAAAATTAACTGCAGATTTGTATTTATTTGTTTAATTGATTGACAGCTCTGAACAAATATTTTCTGATCCCAACTAATCATTATCGTGCACAGTTGCAATGTTTTTAAAATATCATAAAGGTGAAGATTTCTTTATTTGTAAAAATCGTGTAGGAGGAATTTAAGCTCTTTGAAGACACTTACTCTCAAATATATGGAAATGTAAGGTGCAATAGAAAAAGTATTGAAAATTTAAAATTTCATGTTTGTATTACTTTAAGCCGTAGATAACTGTGGAGTTAAAAAGCGTTGTGAATTCTTTGCTGCACATTTTTTTTATATTCCCTGTATAAATCATACAATCTATTTAATTTTAAACGTTCTTTATGATTATATCTACGGAAAAACACAGAATACATTACTTTCGCCGAAGTCTTAAGCGTTCGTAGCGCTATGCGATATCTTCGGTGCATGTAACATGAAATACTATGGGAGTGTTTGTAGTTAAGTAATGTATCGGGTGATCGTAAAGCCCGTCGGCCGGATTTATCTCGGCAACCACCAGTATTCGAGCTCTGAATTTTTTTTGCTGCAACGAAAGTATACTTGAAGAGTTTAATGAAAATACTTTCAAGTACCTGAAATGGCTGCAAGATGGCGCAATGAGATAACTAATTAAGAAAGTAATTTTCAGCTGAAATGGCCACTTTGATGTAGGTTTAAAATACCGCTAACACGATCCTCGCATAAACTAGAAATTTTTTTTCTGGTTACCATAACAAGAGGGTGAAACAACGTTGAAAAATGAAAACTGCGCACAACTTTCATTTGGCGGAACAGATTTCAACGAGTTCGATATGGATCGAAAGTTTTTGTGAGCCTCTTTAAAGTGACAACTACACATTTTATTTTAGTTTCATTTCTTTGAAGATAGGTGGCGTTGTATTACAACCACACAAACTTTTCAATTTTTCGTCGATATTTTAAATGGAAGCATAGAACCTTAGTGAACCACTTTGGAAGTGTATTAAAAAAGGAACGTCACATTGCATACTAGAGGTTTCTAGCTCTATTCATTCTGAAGTTATAGCAACAAATGCGAAAGAAAATCAGACATTCCGTCAGAATGCCCCCTAAAATCAGGGTACTTAGAGAAGAAGCTGGGCCAACCGGATATGCCAAACGAAACGTGGTGCTACAAACTTTCAAGTCGATCAATTGTGGAACCAAACATGGGGGTTTCTTTCGTGATACAATCTCCAGAGATAAATTCAATCAAATAAAGCGATTTATTCGATTCGGCTTAAAATCAACTCGTTGCAGTATCTGTAGTATTGAATAAATTTGTGAGTAACTGTATTATGTGATATAAATCAGGAAGAAACATTAGAATGGATGAACAACTATTTCCTACAAAAGACAGATGTCCATTCACCCAATACATGATTAATAAACCCGATACATTTGATGTAAAGTTTTGGATTGCAGCTGACGTTAAAACAAAAATCTGTTCAATGGATTTCCTAATATGTTATTATTTGAACACATTTTGTTGAAATTAATGGAACCCTTTCTAAAAAGGGGGAGGAATGTAACTGTAGATAACGTTTTTACATCTCTTAACTTGACTAAAAGACTAGTTGGAACTGTACACCGAAATAGAAGATTGTTAACAGCTGCTATAAAAAATCGAGAAATGATCTGTATTCTACGAAGGTTTTAGTATGTAACGATATTTCTCTAGCAAGTTACCAAACGAAGAAATCGAAAAATGTGTGCATTTTCAGTAGTATCCATAAATTTCCAACAATTGATGACGGGCAGAAGAGACTACCAGAAACCATAAAATTCTACAACAATACTAAATATGGGGAAGATGTTTTGGACCAAATGGTAAGGAATTATACAACCAAATCGTATTCCAGGAGGTGGCCTCTACAAGTATCTTTCAACAAACTTTATTTAGCAGCGGTAAATTCATGGATAATTTACAATTCGTCGAAAATATATTTTGAAACTCGCCGATGAACTCAAGAGTGAGTACGTACATACAAGAAAATTCACTACATATCAACAAGATGGGCCGTATTTAACAAACAGTCGAAGGCAACACCAAACTAAAAAATGTGCCAATAAATCATAAGACAATTGGAAAATCTGTAAAAAAGTAGTCTTTGGCAAATGCGTTGGCATTATAACTAAAGAAATTATATGTTCAGGTTGTATAAGTATCTTCAAAATTAAAAATTTTCAGGCTGGATTTATTATTTAGCCTTTACAATGTAATTCTAAACTCCGGTCAATATGACCGGTATCGTATTTATAGGTAAATAAATTATGCCGTATTTCTAGTGTAAACTTATTGTGTTAAAATAAAAAGCAAACTGGATTTGTTTGCATTTTTTTCTATGAAAAGAGCTGCATGGTTCTGTTTCTCCCGACTCTGGTATTATTTTCAATACTGATGCGTTATATGTTTTACTCACATTATGATATAAGACTAGGGCTCTTTATACATTTTTGAGGGGTATTCTGACCGGATGTCTGATACTTTTTTAAGGACTTATGCTTTTATTTAAAATATCGGCTTGTGTGGTTGTAAAACAACGCCACCTATCTTCAAAGAAATTAAGCCGTCATCTTGCAGCTATTTTAGGCCCTTGAAATATTTTCAATTAACTTCTCAAGTTTACTTTTGTTGAAGCAAAAAAAAAAAAATCAGAGCTCTAACAATGATGGTTCCCGAGATAAATTCGGTCGACGGGCTTAACCATACACCCGGTACATAAATTCAAAGGGAGTTTTACAGTGTCAAATTTATTAAGTTAAGATTTACTTAAAGTAGAACTAAAAACTACAAATTACATTTCTCTCTCTCAAACATTATTGTAGTTTATATTTTAACAAATAACAAATATTTAGTACTTTGTTGCTCCACATTAACGATTACGGTAATCCAGGCAAATAAGAAAAATTGAATTTACGTCTAAGCCTGAATTAATAGTAATATGGCTTTAAACATTTTATTTTATGAGGTATTTATTAATTATTACATTAAAATTCGTTATTTATAAATTTTTTTTACAGAATATTTTTCTGTAATTTTTATGCTACTGGCTACTGATTAAATGATTTTATGAGTTATACTAGATTAAAATATGCGGTTGTTTTACAATTCATATTAACATTAATTATGTTTGTATTGTTGTTGTATATTTCAAATGTCATGATAGCTAATGCATGTTATTATGATATTAATTGTACACTCACGCAGAGTAACTTTATGACCTTACGCCACCTGCCAACGCCACTTATTACCTATAACTTAACCTAGAAAATTTTTTAAGCAGCAGTTTATATATTTTAATAAATTATGGTATACTTTAAAAAATTAATGGCGTAAACGTTTATCGATTTTTAAAAAAGCTGGAAATAAAGCAGTTAAGCACTTCAGCAGATTTTAATTCGTAAATGTTCCATGAAACTTTGATAATCCTAATTGAACTTTTATGTACGAAATGATACACAAGTACTTGAAATGAAAGGATCGTATACCCTTAATTCTTAATTTTGGTATTGAATACGTCCTAAACAGATTACTCAAAATAAATCTGAAGTTCGTACAGTTATATATTATGGTAGTAAACTGTATAAGGTTAAGTACGCTCTTAGACAAAATTATGAAATATTTTTTTTAATTACAGTTACTTGAAAATAATCACGAACTATTGCCGAAAAACTTATAGTTGCGTTGATGTTATTTACTTAGTAGTTTGGTGAAGGCAAATGTGTAAGTATTTTGACATTTTGACTATTGTAGTGACTATTGTTACTCGTGCGTTTTATCGAAAACTTTTACCTCGAATTTGTTTTGATATTATTAGATTTAAGTAAAAGTTACATAAAAATTAGTGAATGGTGTTCACATTTCTCATTTCTTGAAACAATATATCACCATTTTTTTTACTAATAGTATTCCTGAACAGGCTAAGATTTACTTGACGTGCTAAAGCGCTCAGGAACACTAAGAGGGTTTAGGGATATTGTTAGGCTGCCACGAAATGTTTATGAATGACTACCTTAAATTTGCTTAAGTCAAAGCTTGACGGAAAACAGGAACTGGGTAGTGCATTCCACAATTTGGTCGCCGTGTGGAAAAATGTAGATTTTGCACGTAACAAAATGGAATTTTGAGTACGTAGTTATGGTGTGAATGGGCAAACCGACTGTTCCTAGCGAAGATGGCCTGCGATGGTATTAAGGAGTGTATTTCGGAGGCACACTTGTCAGGGTAATAGCGATAGAACAAGGAAGAACCGAAATTATCCTTATATACTCAAAAGACTGTAGGGTAGAAGTCAGAGACGGGTCATTTACAAGCCTTATAGCTCTTTTTTGGATGCGGTTTACCATATCAAGGGCGTATTGGGGAGAGGTGGGAATTGTATTTCAGATGAGGTCGAATTTGAGCCTTACACAGTAAAAGGAGTTATTGTGATGTGAAGTATTGTGTAGATCTGTATAAAAAGCCCAGTTTACGGGGAGCTGTCCTACTGGCTGACAAAACGTGGTCAACCCATGAAAGGTTCGATTATATGAAAATCCCTAACATAGAAATAGAGTTTGAAAACTTGAGATCTACGCCATTCATAGTTACAGCAGGAAATGAATGGTCTTTCTTGGCGGACACAAGGCAACACTGGTTTTTGTCGGTGTTGAACATGAGTAGATTATTCCTTCCGAATTGAAGGATACTTTCTAAGTCACAGTTGATTGAGGGTGCGATTATCACTTTAACGTCCTGACTAGACTTATTGTTGTGAGAAGACAGAGAAGAACTATGATTTAGAGTGATGTCGTCTGCAAAGCAATGGATCGGGTTAGTCGTGGAAGAAATGAGGTCATTCATGTATAGCAGGAAAAGTATGGGAGCTATCACAGATCCTAGGGGTGCGCTCGAATTAATAGTAGTTTATTTCGATAAGAAGCCATCGACGACAACGTGTATACGTCTTGATGAGCGTATCGGATAAGCCGAACGATGTGAGCTTGGTAAGTAGGCACTTGTGCCAAACCTGACCATAAGCCTTTGAAATATAGAAAGCTACTAAGACTGTTTCACCGAACCTCTCTAATGTGTTATTCCAAAGTTGGGTGACATATGAAAGAAGATCGCCCGTTGAACAACTCTGTCTGAACCCATACTGGTGGCAGTTTAGGAGTTTATTGGACTCGAGGAACGAAAGTGGTTGATGGTTGATGGCTTTTTCCATGATTCTCGATAACATCGAAGTGATCGAAAAGAGTTTGGAAAATACAAATACAGGTATTGGCTTGGGGTAGCATTTTTTAAGAACCATAGATGGAATAGCGTCTGGGCCAGTCGCCTTGTGCGACTCAAGATTATTGATAATTGATTCTAGGAGCTTGCATCGAAAGTGGATTGGTTTCATGGCGTATGGAGTACATTTGGGCGACGATACAATTTTACCAGAATCATTGAGACATGAATTTGATGCAAAGTCATCGACAAAGAGGTTGGATTTTTCAGCAGGATCAGCTACTACAGCTCCGTCGCGAGACGTCATGGGAGGACAGAAAGATTTACTAAAGTCTTTACTGATGGCTTTAGCTAATGACCAAAAATTTGCCACTACCCAAAGGATATGAAACTAATTGTTTGCATTAACATTATTCAAACATTATTTTGGCCTTGGCTATGATACTTTTGCTACTTCTTGTGGCAATATAGTCAGCGTGATTTACGACAGATATCTTTGATTTCCATTTGGTATAGAGTTACGCTTTTGCAATAATGCATAGGTGCAAGCACTATTAAACCAGGGTTGGGAACGGGCATGACCTACACAATTATGTTTTTTTGGAATGTATCACTCCATACCCATCAAGACAACTTCAGTTATTGAAAGAGCAATGTTTGAAGAAGAAGACGGCTTAAAATACTCACGCCAGTGGACGGTTGGAAAAAAATCTCGCAGTTCACTTAAATAACAGTGGGATTGTATACAGGAGAAGTTATTTGGATTGGGCAGTGGTCTGATTGACCAAGTGGGGAAAGGACTCTAGTTTTATAGACCAGTGGGTTAGATGTAAGGAATAGGCCCAGGAGGTGTGGAGTATGATTAGGGTTGTCAAGGATTCCGGAGGGTTCTGAAATCATTTGTGTGAGATCACAGGATGCAGCAAATGCTTCTGCACTATGACCAGCGGGATTAGTGGTAGATAAAAATGGAAGCCAATTGTAGTTGTGGACATTAAAATCTCCCAGTATTTAGATATCGCCAGATGGAAACTGTGATAAGTTTTCAGACTAAGGTAATCAAAAAGATTTTGGAAGTTATTATTATTGGGAGACCTATACAAACAACAGTAAAATTTCACAAATTGGGGACCAGAATGTTTGAACCAAATGGCGTCAAATTTGGTGTTTTCCAAAGTGGACATCATCTTACAATCTATGTTGTCCTTGACATACGCACATACTCCGCCTTTCAGGCGAAAGTTAGAGTGGAGGTTGTGTCTGAGAAATTGCAGGTCAGGCCAGTGAGGATTTCTCAGAGGAGACTTGTGTTTATGATAAAAGCAGAATGTCCGGTTGCACTTGTTCAAAGTGTGGGTGAACAGCATTCAGATTCGACCTGACACGACGTATGTTGCAGTAATGTATCCGAATGTACTTTCGATGACAGAAGTGGCGAGAGTCCTTTGCTCCTGGACATCCCTATGGGTCAGAATTTTATTCCTGGAAAATCTTGCTTTTCTTAGTCTTGATTTTGGCGTTGACGAATTTTTTCCACCCCCCCCCCCTCCTGAATCCTATACGACGTTGTGAAGGAATGAAAGTGATACAAGTTGTTACTCTGGTTGACGAAGGACCTGAATAGAAAAACATCGCTTGGCGTCCCTAGGTAATTACAAAAGGAGACATGGCAAAGGAACTAAAAGGGGTGACCGTTTCTTGATTCTATGTGGCTTATTAAATCATTCATCTACCCACTAAAGATCCTGATTTTGAAGATGCCCTGCCAAAGTTCCTCCCTTCTTTCCCACAAAACACTTTGAACAAAATTTGACAAAACGCATGTGAATTGGATTATCGAGCAGTGGAGAAATATTCTTTTCACAAATCTAATCGTATTCAGAGTTTTGGTGCAGGCGCTATTTTTGTCCAAGAAAGTATTACAAATAAACTTATTAAGATGTTTCGTAACGAAGAGGTACGATGCATCCACTTCCATAAATATTATTTTAGGATAATAATGGTTAAATACTAGTAAAAGAAAGTTTATACTTTGTGGTGTCCCCAGATCCCCTATATTTTGAATTTAACGCATATATGTGAGATATTACATAATATAGCAGATGAGCGCTATCAGTTTGAAAAAACAGCATTATGTCAATAGTTGAAAGTACACACAAAGCTAAATCATGAATTAAAATCAGTATTGCAAGTATACCATTACACAGGGTGTCTCCACGATACCATACATTAGAAGTTTATGGGGTTGTGGCCAAAATAAAAACTTGAAAACTTAGAATCAGATATAATTGATTGCGTTCTCTTCAACTAAAACATGTTTAGACTTCTAGCTCTTCCGGTTATACCGGAAGTCGCCATTGTTATTTTCAATGGAACGCCCTATATATTTTTGGATTTTTGGATGGGAACCATAATTTTGAATCTTTTGTATTGGAGCTATAATCTATTAAAGTTTTTGGGATAAAAACTATTTTTTGAAACCATGACACGTGGTTGACGTTTACAAACTGGACTGTAATTCCTATTTGGATTGCGATTTATGCTTTTTTAAAATATAAATCTTTGCCTGAAAATAATGCCTAAATTTATACTTTTCAGCCAGAGTTAAAAACGTAAATAAGTTCATGTTTTTAAATGAAATACCCTATTTTTTGTTACGTAATCGAATTGGCTATAGGACTTGCTACAAAGTTGCTAAAGTTATTTCCAAATAACGGAAAATTTTAATTACTTAGCCATTATTTCGAGAATGATATGAATGGGTGGTACGGATACGAGAAATGTGAAGTATTGAACGTTTTGACCTAGTACTTATCTCTCAAATGCCTTAATATTATTGCTAAAATAATGTTTATACAAATGAAGAAATTCTTATGAAAATGTAAACTTTCACCATTATTACACATAATAAAATACTTCCCTTTTTGGGTTTTTTAGTGATCTTATATTTTATACAATCTAAACGTTTCGATAACACTTACAGTTATCTTCGTCAGTAGTAATATCTATGGGACGAATTACGTGAAACCATCGTATTTGGCTACGCAGTAATGTTGGAAGACCACGGGTTTGTTTTAGCTTGACCAGCAGTACTAGTGACAAACAGAATGAGTCGTAACTTATCGAATACGTGAAATATGAAGGCGCACAACTTAACAAGACTAAAATTAGCAGCAGATTAGGTTTTCGGTGCCTTGCGAAACTGTTCTAAAGCGCTTATAAGACAACGCAAGACTCTTGCATAAGCGGTGTGCGGCAAATTGCTCGAAAACAATAACTCGAAAACTCGAGATAATTGCTCGAAATTAATTGTTTGAAAAATTGTTCCTCGAATGCACAGTAGGCTTAGTTGCTCGAATAACAATTGCTCGAAATAATAAAATATGTTACTTAAAGAAAATTTATTGAATATATATATATATATATATATATATATATATATATATATATATATATTACAATATGATTCAATGTTGTAGAGAAACTGTTAGATTTGTTTACGGTTACACTTAAAAGTATTTATTTAACTTTATTTACAAATACATGTACACTTAATAACGGATGTTATGAGCAAAACTGCGAACATATTCTGTAGTATCTATGTTGTATTAAAAATTCTACACTATGCAATCTATTCTTCTCGCAAAATCACGGTAGTTACGACTACCCATTAGAGGTTCAACACTAAATAAAAACTGTTCTATTTTCAACTCGTTAAGGCATTGTTGTCGTTTGATAGCATCTATCAATTTCCATATGCTAGGGTGATTCGCTGAAAGTAACTCCTGAAACCTCTATGCCAACCTTCAATGCTGTTGTTAGTTTTTGGTTCACCATCAATAGTACCTTCGTAACAATTCCATACTTAAAGGAAATAGTCAATTATGGGTTGTGCTTCTTCAGCGAACACATTCAACTCACCAAAAACATTGAAAGCAAAGGGTAATGCAGGGAGCATTTTCATTTTTAGATCAAAGTCGGCGTCTACTTCATATCTGTTTTTCATACCATTTGATTAAAAATGCCGTAAAATTTCCTGACAGAAATGGAAAAAACGCCCCCCATGTCTTGTTTCAGGATATACGTGTGCACGACTTTCAAAATCGGTCATTGTTGCTCCTGGATTTGTATCATGTATAAGTACACTCTTTAATTATGCGAAAAAGTTCAGAATACGTTTCCTCGGTTTTATTTGGTAAAAACGCGTAAACTAGTGGCACAGCATTACTACTTGTAAACAATATAAGGTATACAACTTAGTAGTAGTAATTTTAACCGTCATGTTAGATTGTGTTTACAAGAAAAAGAGAACTACTTTGAAAATGTTCTTTAGACACTTTTTACTTTAAAATAACGTTTTGTTCCTTAGTATTACATTCGATATTAGAGTAGGTAGTTTTCAATTAAGATGTTATTACTTAAATTAACTTTATTTGTTACATAACGAATACTGTTCCTTCGAAATACATTTATCAAAATTACTTTACCAGAACAGCGTTTTCGTTTTCCTATTAAAGAGTGTTGTGTTGATGTTTTTATGTTACTACATCCATTGGCGACGTAAAATTTCCGCAGTTTGTTTTTGTAAATTATCTAAAAAACTATCGCTTTTATCAATAAAATGCTAAAGAGAAAACATTTTTGTTTTTAGTCGATACTTCTAAAAACGTTAATAAGATATGTATTTTCATACAGGGTGAAAAAGTTTTTAGAATACGTTGAATGTAGTTGACAGCAGCGCCTCTGGTGGTTACATTTAAACAATATTAATAAGAAACATGTGTCAGCACTGTACAAATGTCTGTACCAAATATGTACATAGATAAATTGAAGGAAATATGGGTTGGCCCTACAACGTTCAAGACCCTGCTACTCCTCAGGGGTGCAACTTTGGTCTAAGGTATATTTAGTTCATTCGCCTTATTTTTTCATTTAGATGCACTAGTACCGTTTGTGCCACTCTATTTAGAATCACCCTGTATACAAGTGTATAACATTGCGAAAAGTTGTTTAACACTAAGAAGCAATATAGTTCACTACAGTTTTCAAAGAAATTGTATTGTATAATTAGGTTAAATGTAAATTTTTACCGTAGTATGTATATTTTGAGGTAAGGCTTCCATTTGAATAGCAGTTCGTGTTGAATATTTTTCCAGTTCTTTTCAATTTGATTTCATATTGTATTTTTAAAAATACGTTTGGAACTCAGTTGGGCATATGCCATTCAATAAGATACAAACAAACAAGAAGGAATGTAATAAAATAAAGAACCGACGACAATATAATTCAAATATGCACGTTTAGGAAAACAAAATTGAACATTAGACAAAATACGATCGTGATTAAAACTTTACTGTGATTAAAGAAGAACGAATCTATTGTTTAAAGTTAAATCTTTGCAAGGGCGAAATTCAGAAAGTGAGAAAAAGAACGTATGTTATAAAGGATATAGAAGTTATGAAACGAAATCATGAGTTTAAATATACAAGAACAAAATGGGATCGATGAGCTTAACAATCCCTTTATAAGGGTTAAAACGAGAAAGAGAAAGGCTCCAATTTTTGTAAAAAAAAGCAATTTTTTATTCTGTTTCTGTTTCGATGTTTTTAGGGCAATGGGGCAAAAAATATTTAGCTCTTCAAATCAATAGTTAGGAACGTGATCTTACAAATTAAAGTTCTCGGCGAGATCTGTAAATATATGAATCTGTAATGTATACTCCCTGGGCTGATTTACTTTCAAACAATTTAATACACTAACTTTTATTGACCTAACAACTCAAGTACAACATTTTAACAATTCCAACTTCTGAGTAAATTTTGTTTTGTAAAATGATGTGTTTGAAATTGTTGCTTTTATAATTCACCCAAATTTTGTTGTAAAATAATCAAGTATAATCCAATGTGGATTAAAGATGTAAAACGTTTTTTAAACTTAAACTATGGCGCCCTTAATACACTCTAGTTGATTGCAGACTGCAGATTCATTATTACATCTTATAAACTATATTTCTAATTTTTCCATCTCTTATCCACTATTTGACAATTAAATTTACATGATAATCCTATATAATGAAAAGCTACTCATGAATTAGGAGTTCTTAACTTTATGATTATTATTATTATTAATTTATTAATTTATTAAATACATAAATAAAAAATTTACCTCGAGTAGGATTTGAACCTACCCATGGGTATATTAAAATTATGGTTGTTTGGTTTCTATTCGTATTCATGTTAGTAGTCGTATTCGTACTCGTATTCGTGTTCGTGTTCGTGTTCGTGCTCGTGCTCGCGCTCGTGCTCGTGCTCGGGCTCGTGCTCGTGCTCGTGCTCGTACTCGTGCTTGCGCTTGCGCTCGCGCTCGCATTTGCGTTCGCGTTCGAGTTAGCGCGCATATGTATTCGCATTCGCATTCACATTCGCATTCGCATTCGCATTCGCATTCGCATTCGCATTCGCATTCGCATTCGCATTCGCATTCGCGTTCGCGTTCGCATTCGTGTTCGCGTTCGCGTTCGCGTTCGCATTCGCATTCGCATTCGCATTCGCATTCGCATTCGCATTCGCATATTCGCATTCGCATTCGCATTCGCATTCGCATTAGCATTCGCATTCGCATTCGCATTAGCATTCGCATTCGCATTCACATTCGCATTAGCATTCGCATTCGCATTCGCATTCGCATTCGCATTCGCATTCGCATTCGCATTCGCATTCAGATTCGCATTCGCATTCTCATTCGCATTCGTATTCCTATTCGTATTCGCACTAATACTCGCACTCGTACTTGTACTCGCATCCTTATCCGAGTTAGTGTTCATGTTCGCGTTCGTGTTTGCGTTCGCGTTCGCGTTTGCGTTCGAGTTCGCGTTCGCGATCGCGTTCGCATCCGCGTTCGCGTGCGCATACGCATTCGCATTCTCATTCGCATTCGCATTCGCATTCACACTCGCACTAGCACTCGCACTCGCACTCGCACTCGAATTCGCATTCGCATTCGCATTCGCATTCAGATTCGCATTCGCATTCTCATTCGCATTCGTATTCATATTCGTGTTCGCACTAATACTCGCACTCGTACTCGTACTCGCATTCTTATCCGAGTTAGTGTTCATGTTCGCGTTCGTGTTCGCGTTCGCGTTTGCGTTCGCGTTCGCGTTCGCATTCGCACTCGCACTCGTACTCGTACTCGCACTCGCACTCGCATTCTCATTCTCATTCACATTCACATTCGCATACGAATTCGCATTCCCATCCACATTCGCATTTGTATTCCTATTCGCATCTTCATTCACATTCACATTTGCACTCGCAGTCGCACTCGTACTGGCACTCTCACTCGCACTCGCACTCACACTCGCACTCGCACTCCCATTCGCATTCGCATTCGCATTTTTATTTGCATTCGCATTCGCATCCACATTCGCATTTGTATTCCTATTCGCATCCTCATTCACATTCACATTCGCATTTGCACTCGCACTCGCACTCGCACTCGCACTCGCACTCGCACTCTCACTCGCACTCGCACTCGCATTCACATTCGCATTCGAATTCGTATTTTCATTCGCATTCGCATTCGCATTCGCGTTTGTATTTTCATTCGCATTCGCATTCGCATCCACATTCGCATTTGTATTCCTATTCGCATCCTCATTCACATTCATATTCGCATTTGCACTCGCACTCGTACTCGCACTCGCACTCGCACTCGTACTCGCACTCGCACTCGCACTCTCACTCGCACTCACACTCGCACTCGCATTCACATTCGCATTTGCATTCGCATTCGCATTCGCATTCTCATTCTCATTCGCATTCACATTCGCATTCGTACTCGCACTTGTACTCGCACTCGCACTCGCACTCGCGATTGTCTAAATGTCGGTATAACATGTTTGATTACTTTCATAAGGAAATTTTGGAGGAAATTAATTTTGAAAAATAAAAACAAAATTAAATTTTATATTATCATGAGTTTTTTTCGCTTATTACCTGGATACCATCGCAACAGTGCCAGTAAACTGATTGAATTGTCGAAAGATTTTGACTATTGTCAAATTAAGCGAAAAGGAACGAATTGAAATATTAATAATGACGGGTAATGGCGATAGAAAACGAACGCAAGATCAGGTATGCCAGTTAGTTAACGATATTTATCCAGAAATATTACCCATAACTCAATCGATTGTTAGCAAAACTCAAGAAAAATTTCAAGAATTTGATCGTGTTAGAGATTTGCCGAGAACTGGGCAATCCGAAATAAATGAAGAAACGCAGCTTAATATGCTACTGGATTTGCACGAAAATCCACATCAAACAACTCGTGCTGTTGCTGCGGATTCTGTTTGAACGGCATAGTCAACAGACAAAATTGTAGATATTGGGCACCCACAAATCCTCACTGGTATCGTCAGCAAAAAACACAATATCCCCAGAAATTAAACATGTGGACGGGAATTATTGGTGACAGGATAGTAGGTCGATATTATTTAACGGTACTTAAGTGGGCCAATGTACCAAGAATTTTTGGAAAACGAATTAATCCGGAGGACCCTGACATTCAGAATAATACGTTGTGGTATCAATGAGATGAAACACTACCGCATTATGCCAGACCAGTTCAGAAATACTTCAATGAAGCATTTCCCAATAGATGGATTGGACGAAGCAGTTTAGTGGAATGGCCCGCAAATTCTCCTGATCTCGCACCACTCGATTTTCTTTGTAAGGGTATGTGAAAAGCCAAGTTTACCGAGAGAAGCCAGACAATTTAGAACAATTAAAAGAACGGATAAGAACGACAATTAGAAGGATACAACCGAATACTTTTCAAAACGTGCTAAAAGTCGACTGGGATACTGTCAAGAAGTTGGGGGAGGATATTTTGTATGTTTGTTTATTTTTTTAGTTAAAACTAAATTATTATTGTAACAAACTTTAAAGTTAAAACTGCATTTTTTTACTTTTTAAATCTAATTATTTAAAAAATTTTCTTATGAAAGTGTCAGGCATCTCTATGCGTAACAACTAATGGTGGTGGTAATTAGCATTACTCGTCACTAGAATTGTGCCCTAGTAAAGTAATTCCACCATTAGCAAGGGATCTTTAGCCTATCAAACGTCGTATTGTTACGGGACCTACAGTCCTCTTCGTAAATAAGGAATACTTTGGGTTTTCTTGGTTGTAGAAAACCAGCTACGTGTTCAGTTTAAACCCACGTCGCTCGGGCCGACCTCTAAGGTAGCATTTTAGTTATTCAACTTCATTCAAACAGACTAGAGAATAACTACTAATTCAACTTTTGCAGATTTTCGATCGAGAGAGGAACAAAAACATTTACATCGACAAGAACAATTACGGGCTAGACCTATTTTTTATATTGCTTAATTTTGATGCACATGTTTATAAAAAGTTCACTTCTGACTTTTTTTGTGTTTAATTCAATTTATTAAAAGATATGAGAATAACAACTCGTACGACTAAGTTTTATAATTAAACTACTCTTTTTCGGCAGAAGTGATGTAGTTAGAAGCAAATTTTACAAGCTTTTAACGTTTCTACAACTAACATCTGAAGTAAAAGTACAAATGTGTTCAAAATATAAATATTAATAGCAACAAAATTTATAAAATATGAAAACCAAAGAACAAGTCTGCTGTAATAATATGATCTTAAAAAAAGCCTACCATGAAATATTATATTATGGATAGAAATGATTAATGACTAAATCTTTAATCGATTTTATATTACTTAACCGTTTTGAAAATGATATGTCAGAACAGTCTCTCCGAACGAAAAACAACGATGAAAAATGTCATAATAAAAAAACAAAATTTAAGAAACTTTAATCACATAATTTCCGTCCAAAGTTGTGAAATACTTCATAAGAAATGATTAAAAGCTAAAACTTACATATGCTAGATTTTGTAAAAAAATTTCGTAACTACTGTAAATAAATTGATAACAGGATGTTTATATTTAATTTTAATTTTAACTTTTTACGTTAGATGTTTGCAATATTGTAATAAATATACATATTTATTTGGTAAATCATTTACTTCAAGGTCTGAGAAAGCAAAAAAAAACAAACTTAGGCATACTAAAAGTTAATTGCAAGATGCCAGAAACCTATGAAATCGAAGATTTTTTGTTGTCTGTTGAAGTTACTTGGATGTTTCAATATCTCGATCGCTTTCCGTTGTAAATAAACATAATCATGAATTTGCTTTGATAACATTTCCATATTATCAAATTAAGTGTTATTTCAGCATGTTCAGCAACTGCAGATCTTTCTTTACGTCTATTAGCACGGCTACGTGCCGTGATCCCAATACATGCTTTTGCACGAGAGCAAGACAACTTATACACTTCAGAAACCGCCGGTCAAATAAATAATTAGGACTCCTTTAGTTGTATCCGTAGTAATAGCAACACAAAGCGTTAGTTTGTCTCTACGGATATTCCTACACGGTTTAATTACATTAATAATGTCTTTAAGTAAATAACCATTAGCCTGTAAGAATTTCATTAAATGAAAAAATTAATTTTCCAAAAATGCAGGATCACAAATTCGTTTAGCTCGTTCCATTAAAGATTTACACCAATTTTTTTGACATGAATGACGGTTTGATAGTTTATGGAAACACCTGTTGTGCGTGTAGATTTCCTACAAACCTTAAAAAAAAAGAGAAAATAAAAGCTTTAGATATATCTATGAAAAACTAAAAATTTTTTTGGTACATCTTGTAGAACTAATTTTTCTCTTTTCATGTATGTATTAGCTGTAACTGGACTAAAATACAAACAAGCTAATCAAATTTGTATACGAACTGAAAATAGTAGATTTCGCAACTAGTGCGCTGTTTACACATTTCTTGGTGCGAGGCTGTTCTTTTTTACCCGAGGCGTAGCCGAGGGATAAAATATATGGCCGAGCACCAAAAAGGTGACAGCGCACGTGTTGCGAATACATTTTTTTGTAATCGTTCACATAAAATTAGAAAAAAATTAAATTTTGAAATATTTGTTGACAAATGTCAAATTAAATACATAAATAAAAAAATTTATATATTTAGTTATATACCACTTTTCTCTTTATGTATTAAAAGTAACGATTACAAAATACACTTTTACGTAATCAAATGCACCTGACAAGAAGAGATTTGGACGAAAATGACATCTTTCCAGCTTTCAACAAAACTGAATAGAAAAGATTGAAGTAAATTTAATTACAATAGTGTTTGATGTGTGGAAGTAACATTTGAGGTTTCTGCAAAACTCCAAAAAGAGAAATTTAAGAAATTAGAAAATATTAAACAATTTTTAGATAATAAGAGAATAGTTATAAACTTTTCTAACCCAGTGTTTTTTTATCTTTAATTTTTCTTCATAATCGTATTTTAATTGAAAATAATGCAAAAGTAAATACAAGTTATTATTACATTTGTGTGTTTATCTTATTTTTGAAGTTATAGAAATTTTCGATACAAAACGATCCAAATGGCCTATGCCGGTGGTTTCATCACAAGATTGATACGGTTGTTTACATTTCTTATTTGAAGTTTATGGAGTTTACGTTAGAAAAAGATTCCATAACTGGCTATACGATTGGTTTTATCTTAATATTCAACGTATCACCAGTCACCATTTTTGACCAGCCTTGGAGCAAGACCAATCTTTATAAAAACACTAATTAATGGATTACCTTCATTTTTAGGTATATGCCAAAGTACACCTTTGCTTAGAGGTTGATGTTAATTTCATCACTTTCTATTATTTAAAAACCTTGTAATAAAGGAAAAATACCACCTTATTTTAAGCGTTATACGAAATATTTTTACAGGATTCTGTACATTAAAACCCATAAATACGGAAAGGTCGACTTTTTATTAATTTATCCAGGGTGTACCTAAAATGTGTGGACATCACTTAACCACTGATTCCTGGTTAAAAAATAAGACGATTTAACTAAACTTACCTATATGCAATTACGTTTCGTTTAGCTAGCTCAAAGTTCTTTCAAGAAAAAGTTATTTTATATATTCGGCATTGTACTCCTTACAGATGTAGGTCGTCTTTTAAGATGATATTAGTTATTATCAGTGCACCATTAGTGTACGAAGCACAGGTAACCCGGCATAAACCAGTCAAAAACTTTTTAATGTTAAGGCCAATAACTTTCAAAGAAATAGTTTCAGAAGGAGACATTCAATAGTAATTTTTTTTTTTACTTTTTAATTGATGACATCTGTTAAGGTTTAGACACAAAAAAATAAAATCTGAGGGACCGAGCACTGCATTTTTTAAAACAAATTTAACCTAGCAGTCTGGTATTCTAAGAAATAAATGACGATAAGGCAATTTGTTATGATATTTATCAGTGATAAGTATGTACTTTATTAGATCTACAGTGAATGCTCAATGTGATCACCATCTTCCTGGATGCAAAGTTTGATTGAACTGTACTCGTTGCAACATTTCTACATCATTCTTAATGAACTATGAAGCGTTCTGTATTCTGGCCCAAAGTTCGTCCTGTGTGTTTATAGGATGAGAATACACTTTACTCTTCAGAGCTCCCCACCAAAAACAATCGCAAATATTGAAATCTGGTGAACGAGGTGCCCATTTTGCAGGAGTAAATGAAGATGATTCCGAACATTCAATGTAAAATGAGATGGTGCTCCATCGTGTAGAAACCAAATGTCAGGTCTAAGATCTAACGGCAAGTATTCCAATAAATCGGGTAAGGTAATTATAAGGAAGTCTAAATATTTCTCTCCGTTTAAACGATTTGGTAAAATGACGAAGTTTATGACGAAACTGCCGATCATCGCTACCAATACATTCATTCTAAGCTCATGTTGAAACTGGCGTTGCTTGATGACATGTGAATTTTCATTTGCATACACATGTTCATTGTGCTTATTTGTCATACCCCTCTTTGTAAAGCACGCCTCATCAGTAAAGAGAATTTTGCTATGAAAATTGATATATTCAGCTCTTCTTTCTTGAATGAACCTACAAAACTCAAGACGCGCGATGGTATCAGCTGGTAAAAGCTCCTTGACGTTTTGTACATGGTAAGGGTATAGCAACTGTTCTTTAAGAACTCTATGAGCAACATTCTTTGAAACGCCTGCTTGCAATGTTAAGAATTGACTACTTATTTCTGAATTTTCCTATACTATTTCCAGAATTTCTTCCTCTACCCTGGGGGTCCACGATCAGCTATGATCGGTGCAAATCTTCCCATTTCGCGAAGGCGTCTTTCAATGCAAAAGTCTTATAAATGGGCACGCAACGATTTGGAAACATTTCTTTGTATACTCTAGCACTTCTGTGACAATTTCCTTCGCAATATCCTAAAACCATCAACATATCCGTTTGCTCAGCGTAAGTGTAGTTTACAGCCATTATTACGGAAATAACGAAGAATATTAAGTGCCAAAAATCACTATCTAACACAAATAACAATTTGAGACACTTCACAGTTGATAAACAATAACTACTGTGATTTAATGTAAACTTACTTGTCACTAGTAATATAATATCGTCATTTGTTTATTAGAATACCAGACTGCTAGATTAAATTTGTGGGTGTAATAATATTTTAACCTTCAACATTGTTAGTGGTCCTATAATCAAGCAGTAAATTTAAGTTTGTGGCAATTGTCATCCACGCGACTATTACTGTAAAAATGTATTCTCTTTTATTGAAAATGTTTCTTTACAGTAGTTTTAGTATTATTAGTATTTGTATGTAATTTCAATTAAATAATGTCTACTAATTTATGTTCTGGTGAACACAAAATTATAAAAGTAAAGAGATTTAGGAAGCTTTAGCACACAAATGAATAACACAGCTGAAGTATAATATTCCCTAAAATATTTCACAAGTAATTTATAATTTTATGTTATTTGCATTTTTAGTTTATAAAGAAGAACTGTGGACATTTTTTAGTTTGAAATGAAACTGAAAATTCTGCCTTCTTTGAATAAATTATTTGTTGTATCTATCCATAATATGGTGCTATTGTATCATAAATGTCTTGTAAACACCTTATTTGCCCTTTTCAGCAATAACTTTGAAATAGAGACTTCAAAATCCTTTAGTAAATATGTATAATTCATTAAATTACATATTGTAATAGAAATAAAATTCATAAACTCAAAAATAATTGATTGGTCACTATTGTCATCCACGCGATCAATGGTGTTGTTGCCCACGCCACTGTTCAAGGGTTAAAAAAAGCAGTGTGCGGTCCTTCAGATTTTATTTTTTTGTGTCTAAATCTTAACAGATATCATCAATTAAGAAGTAACAAAAAAATTAGTAGTGAATGTGTCTTTCGGAAACTATTTTTTTGAAAGTTATTGGCTTTACCATTAAAAGGTTTTTGACTGGTTGATGCCGGGTTACCCGTATTTCGTACACTAATAGTCCAGTGATAATAACTTATATCATCTTAAAAGACGGCCTACAATCTGTAACGAGTACAATACCGAATATTATCCAAATCGATCCAAGAGTTCTGTCGTTATGGATAAAATAGCTTTTCCTTGAAAGAACTTTGAAGAAGAATACCAGCTAAACAAAACATAATTGCATATAGATAAGTTTAGTTAAATCGTCTTTGTGGTTAAGTGATGTCCACACATTTTAGGGACACCCTGTATAATTTCTAACCAAGGGATAGAAGTAAATATTTCGTTGAACAAGGATAATGTCTAATTGCACGTAAAGGTAATAGAAGAATAGCTATCAACGCGCGACTTGAGATATCGCAATAAATGATTTGATGCATCAATGCAAGCGTTTTTCTCTAATCTTTTATAAGTAAAATTCATTTCCTTTATCCATTTTGTTAATGTGGTGTTATATACTTGTGGAAAATCCTGCCTGCCAATCTTTGATATAGCTTGACTATGGTTGAAAACCTTTTTTCCATATAAAAAATTAATATTTGTCTTCGTATAACGCCCTTTAGAAATTCATCGTTATCTAATTTCGGTCTACCACTTCTTAGCCTTGCCCGTGGCACTGTACCAGTACTATTTACTCCTTCTTCAATTGATACCCTTACAACACTTCTTTCATTAATACCCAAACATTTCGCAGTATGCTTTGTAACTTGATCAAGAATAATTGCGTGTACGCCATTTTTTTTCCGCTTCGAAGAAAGTTTTACCTTTGGAACACTTTGTTTAAACTTGGCGTTTTATCATTTTTCTTTTTGGTAAGAAGCTGCATACTCGCATATATATATATATATATATATATATATATATATATATATATATATTGCGATGGTTATAAATTGGTATAATAGAGGGGGTAGAGTTTTATCGAGCTGAAATAACATATAGTATGTGAGTTCAAATACAGTCGAAGGAGTTATAGACTTCGTTATGAGAAAATATAGTATACGAGTATAAAAATATAACTGTGATACAACAAAACAGGTTTTATGGGGTTTGCACAATGATGTTATATTCATAAAAGCAATGAGCTATAGCAGTAGCATGTAAAAAAGGTCAACACGATACATATTAGTGTGTACGTTCAGTTTCGTTTAAGTTAAATAAGAACTTTCGCATTTAAATAAATTTAATTAAGAATTTGAATCCATAACAGATATTGATTACATGAGCTACAATAATTCTAATGTATAGAACATGTATAGGTACAATGCATAAAACTCTACGAACTATAAAAAGGGTTATGGTACGAAGACAGTATATTCGTAATTCACAGACGAAGTGTTTAAAAAGTGCATAAGAAGTTATAGTGACTTAGAAACATAGCTAAGAACTTGAACAACATTTGTGCAATGTGATATTTACAATATAAATACAATTTGTGCACAAAAATTTACTAAATATGCTAACTTTGTGAAAGTGTGAAAAGACAAAATTAGGAACTATGGAGTACAGAAAAACAGTGATTGGGTTTAGAAACATATATAGGAACATATTATATAAACATTACAAGCGATATAGACGTTTAAAAAGCAAGTTAAAATTAAATTATATAAAGTTAGGTTAAGTACAATAATTAAGAATTTTTCAAATTTATAATTCATATAGGATAAGATAAGTACAGAATAAATTATAAAAGCATATAATATTAGGGTTCCCTCATTTTCACAAGGAATTTAACATTATATATGTAAGTTAAACATAAATTTAGAAAAGTTGGGTTAGGTACCCAAAATTAAGCTATTGAAGTAGAAATTTTGTTAAAACTACGAAAAATGGATAGAAATAAGGGTATTCTTATAAGTTTTTTTAAGCAGAAGCTGAATATGTCTTCAGTTTCGCTGTAAAATATAAAATTTGTTATATTTTAATAATTTTAGGTAGTAGTATAGCATGTAAGATGTCCATTTATGCACAATTTTGCTCTGATTCCAAAAATGTATTTAAAAAGCAAAGCCGAATCGATTTGACAAGGTTATGGCATATATGTTTTAGTTAATTTAATTTTTTTGTTTAGACCAATCAAATGCAAGGATCTCTTGCATGTAATGTAAAAAAAAAATTGAAACCTTGAAAGTATATAAGGAATTGCTCCAGATTTCTCACTCTCTTACAGCTCTTATCCTCTTATAATTTTAATTTTCTGTGACTAAAAAGTCATAGTGCTTATAGTGGATTCGTTACATGTAAGTTAAAAATTTTCATTAATATTATCGAAAGTAAACCTCGATCAACGTAGAGTTTGACATTTCAGAAACAATCGATATAACAAATAACAAATTTTAAAACTTAGGTTACCGGTTATAATTTTCGACATTATTGGATTGTTTCAATTCGAAATCTTGTATCAACATCGGTTGATGTGCATTTTTTTATGTAAATAAAATTTCTTCCGTTTTGGTTGTGATGTTTATTTTTTCGGAAGTGACGGAGATTATAAAATAAAAATAACTTCAAATAGGCAAAGAGATAGTAAATAAAGAACTTTATGAAAGAATAAAAATAAGTCTAATTCGATAAATTAATAAACATTTTTGTGCGATCGTTTATTTTTGTCAACTTACTGTCACTGTTTTGACAATAGTAGGTGGCATTTTCCGTTTAATGAGTCTAACTGAACGGTAAGTAATTTACTTACCGTTCAGCGAACAGTAAGTGAAATTCATAGTTTACTGAAACACTGATTAGCACAATTATTTTACAACTGTCACATTAACATTCAGGTTACTAAGGAAACAATACATACGCTTGTGGCTCTGCTTGTAGTCATCTTTTAAGCAATTTTGAGATAAAATAAAATGTGTTTTGCTTACATTTTGCCATCAAGTGTATTGTTGATCGCACAAAAAATAGCATAAGCATTTCGAACAGTAAGGAGTTTACCGATCTCCTCCAATATTGTCGTCGATCGGTAAACTGTCCTTACTGTTCTTAATACTTAATATACTATTAAATCAAAATTTAAATACTCAAAGCAAATAAAGTGTAACTACAAAAGTAAATGAGCATATTACCTAAGTGCAACGTATTTACCAATAAGATTTATCACAAGTTAATGCAGCTGGATGAATTCATGGAAATTAAGCAGGACCATTTGCAACAGGAAGGCAGTATTATCGTTAGATGGAAAGAAGTTTACATCAAATGGTAATATGGAACGAGCTTGAGGTGATCATTTATTGGAGATTACAACAACACATGTGAGTTTATATTGCTATCATAACCCAACCGATTGCATTGATTATTCTTTTAATGTCTTGTATTTATGTTTTGTTTTCGGAATTTGTATATATTTATTGTGCAACGACGTGTATCAATGTCTGGAAAGGTAATGAACAGGTGTAACCATCAATATTATCAAAATTGTACTCACTAAATAATAGATCGTTGGTGAAATTTTTGACATGCCACACATATTTTAATTGAGCAATGAAGCAACGCATGCGTACATTTTGCCAATTTCGTAGAAGCCTGTTACACGGTGAAACAAATAATTGCAAATTACTATTAAATCATTAACATGAACATTTCCGGGTGTGAAATAAAAATTTATGATTTCACGAAAACATTTTAATTTACTTATAATTCTAAATAGAACTCTATCCCCTGATAAACATGATTAATAATATATATATATATATATATATATATATATATATATATATATATATATATATATATATATATATATACTACAGTAATACCGCTTTGGGTTCGAACCTTTATATATCCTCACTTAACATAATATTTTGGCTCACTAACAAATACCATAATTATTGACTTAATTTTGTAAAATAAGCCTTCAAAGTGAAGTTACTAAACTTTTTACTTTGATAGTAGATAATTTTTTGAATCACACATTAAAGGAAAACTATTTTAAATAGGTTGTCAACATAAAATAAATAAAAGCTACTAGAAATTTATTTTTAATTTATGTTTATAATAAAACAGCAGAAATATAATTTGCTACTAACGCATACATACAATACATCATATACAAAATGTGTGCGTGTATGTTGATGTAAGTTAGTAACCACATTAATTCCAAAAGGATAAGACCTCTTGCATTTATCGTCCAGCTAATTAGGTTTTGGGAAAAATCCAGCAGAGGTGAGGGAGGATTTACCAGGCGCAGTGTTTGGATTTTATTAAATATTTCTGAAGCAGCTGTGTAATTCAGAAATATAAAAAATGCGAATACATACAATTTATGATTACAAATTAATTATATTCTATGAAATTTTTTCCCAGATGCGTCATTTAGCGGAAAAATTCCTAAAGCGAAACTTAAGTTCTAGTACTAGTTCAAATATTTTTAATATCTGAATAACGATCAACTTTATGTCAAAACGTATCATACAAAGGGGAAAGGGGCGGAGGAGGTGGGTGTGTGAGGGTATAAGTGTGCGGTAGCATGCATGCGTGTGTGCACCGTTTGTAATTCATTTTCAAAATTTTCTGCTAATTATTCAAGGCGATATGAATTTAACATTAAAATTGGTAAACATTAGGACAACGTAAAATTGATAATAACTACCCCAGTACCTTATCTAACTTATTTGTATTCTCAGAGTAAAATATTTCTTAAATAGCACCCTAGAAGCTTTAAATTATAAAATGTAATAACAGTCGTACTGAAAACAAAAATTTTAATACTCAAATTTCTTACGAGAGCACAAACTGTTAAAATGTGTAAACAACTTGTACCTTATCATTATCATTAATACCACGATCTGATAAATACAATAAACCGGTAATCCCAGTTGTTGCAAATATGGAAACATTAGTTTATAAAATATAGACTAAAATAAAAATTAATGTTAGAAAATAGTTCTTAAGACATAAATACCTACTAGAGTATACAGGTAAATTTAATTCCAAAATTCTGAAAGGTATTGTTAACAAAATTAAGGGTAATGATCTCATCTGCACTAACGCTGATAAAGGAAATGTCATGGTCATAATAAACAAGAAAGATTGCTTTGCCTAATACTGATGATTTTCGTACAAAAAGTTAACGAGTTTTATTAATAATATTAGACAATGTTTCATTAATTTTAGATATTTTAATAGCCCGTTTTAACGTTAATCACTTTAAGCTTATACTAATGAATCCACCCTTTCCTCTCCTATACGCTTTACTTAGAACACACAAACCACATGTCTACTACGCCCGATAGCCTTTTTTCACTAACACAACTATCGCTAAACTAATTGCATAGTTGAGTCATAGTCTTCCTAACACCTCATAATTTGAATTTCCTTTTCAGTCAATAGCTCTCGGATTTTAGCTAAGCAACTCAACAATTTAAGATTGACATGAATATGGTATTGTCTCTTTCCATATTTTACATGGAATAATTTTATAACACATGATTAGCATTTTCCCGATGAATCACAGAATTGGAAACATTTAATTATTGAGCATATTATTTTGTGCAGAATATGCCATGTACAGTATTAACTTAATTAATTCTTTTCATAATAGAAAGAAACCATTTTTATTTATAAATTTAGTACAACCACATATAAATACTTTTGTAATTTAACATTGTGAAATGTAACATACAAAACAGAAATTATTTACTGACGAAGATCATATTATTTCAGATTATAATTGCTAAAACGTCAAGGATCCTGGTAATTTTTATTTTTTTAAATGAGATTTATTCTAATTATACCTCAGAATATTTTACACAGTTAAGTCTAGTTTAAAAACGTGTTTGTACTGCACAGTAGTGGTTATTATGTAATTCAATTTCGAAAGTAAAAATTTTACATTTTAACTTTATACCAAACATAATTTGATTTTGAAAATCTGTATCATTTCTTATAACAGCGTATGAAAAACTAGCACTAACAAAAGGTTAGTTGGGGATAATACCATAAAACTACACACGTTATATTTTCAGCATTTATTGTTTTATACATTTTTACCTTTCAACCTACATATACATACGTAGGGGTTCATTAGGGACAGTTTTTGGTTTTTATCAAATATTTCTAAAACAGCTGCATATTTCAAAGATAAAAATACCAGACATATCGATTAATTAGGTTCTATGCAATTTTTTGATAGGGCCCGTAATTTAGCGGCAAAAAAATTCCTGAGGTAGAATTTAAGTGTTGAAATTAATTAAATATAAATGAAAATGCTTAAACTGTATTATTGTGATATCTTACAGAAGCGGGAGGCAATTACAGTTGAGTATGACTCATTCTTAAAATTACACATACTAAGATTTAGTCTTCATTAAATCAGAAAAGTATCTTTTTCCAACACCTCTATCGAAAATTCAATTTTCTTCCCTAATTTTCGTGATGAAAGTACTACTTTTCCTCCCTAGGATTGGGTAACTTCAAGTATTTAGCAATTTTGTGGGGTATTTTTGACATAGTGTTCTTTCCCACCACTTATACTGAACATTTTGATTTACCATAATAAATAAACGTGAATGGTCCGTTTTAGTCGGTCTCAAACAGGCATATCTTCTAATCAATTCAAGAACGTTAATGCTTCTAATAGTACTATTTGTGATTATAAATACTCTTTGCATTTTGGTTTTTGTATCTGGAAGGGTTATTACTATAATATCTCCAGTGGTGGGAAGATACTTCTACAAAAGCATCTTAAGATAAGATAAGATATTAGACTGAAATAAGTATCTTTTTGAAGGTACGATACCTATTCTAAAACAATACCTCAGTAAGATACTAAATCCCAATGCAAAGTATCGAAGATACCTACTAAAAAACTACATTTTTTTTTAATTTATATATTTAAGGATCCTTTCAACAAAATACAATTCTCTAAATTTGTATCTGATAATTTGCCTCTTTTCTTACTAAGAATCAGGCCACTAGTACTAAATAACCTTTCCACAGTTGCGCTAGATGGAACAGCTGTATTATATTTTAAAAATAAGTCCTTAATTAAAGGAAAAGTCCTTTTCAGAAATATAAAAATAGTTTGATAAATTCACCCACGGTAAAAAAATGTTTCTCTTCCATTGTTACTTTAACAAGATAGATGGCCTCCGTATTCTGAAAATAATAAATACTTACTTCTTTACTCACCTAAATTAGTGAAGAAACTGTGCGTCAACTTCCCAAAAACATTTTAAAGTAAATTACATCACAGTATATATTTCTGTGATTGGTTGAATCATCAATCAGTTGAATAAAATCTGACCAATGGGGTAAAGTAAAATGTGTAACTATAACCATTGACTTTAACACTAAAGGCAATGGTATAACATTGTACTGCTTATTATTTAATTATAGGTACTATATTGAAATCCTTTTGTTAAAATTCGCAAAAAGGTGAATCATCAGCGTTTTATATCGCTTTCCTCTAACCTGCTTAATGGCGTTTATTTTTACACAGTAGCCAATTTTTACAGACTTGGAACGAGGTTTTAAAAGGGATGTGAACCCATTATTTTTTTAAGAACTTTAGTTTTTTCTTTTTTATTTTGTAAGAACGTGAATTTTTTTGCGAACTTTTCCTAATTACAACGTTTTTCTACAATTACATAAGTTTTCAATATTCATATTTTTTATGTATAAATATTCATTTTGTGTCCCTAAAACTAAACACTATTGTAAAGATGGATATTGATAATAAAATAAGTAACGGGAAATTGAATTATTGCATGACAATATAAGTACATTGCTGGTATTTATTATGATAGCCTTGCAACGGCTTTGTTAAAATCTCAAAAATATACATCTTGTAATTTTAATCTCTTTGCATAATCTGTATTAGATATTCAATTTCATTACAGACCAAAGGTATTACGTACTTTCTACTATAACAGGTATTTACTATTTACCTGATTAAATTGTAGTTGGTATACATTGCTTGTATTATTAGAATTTATAAATGAATATGTTTTCAACATTCGGTACCTTATAAGTATGATTTATTTGACTCAGAAATTACGTGCTGTACAATACCAACTTGTATTTAGGGCTAATAACTAATACCTACTTATTTAATGTACCTACCTACGCATGAATTAACTTCTGCAAATTAGTACAAAAAGATCCATGCCCTTTTAATAATTCTTAAGCCGGCGACAGCAAGTGTCGGCATTTTTGTAGAGGAACTGAAAAGCAATAAACAAATTTTTAAAACTTGATTTGCAAATTACAAAAGATTTTAGATATTCAGTCAAATACTGCAATAAACAAAAACACGTGGATGAAGTAGAATCTAGGTAGAATAAATGCTACTTTAATTGAAGATTAGGTAACGTGGATTATTTCATTCAAGGATTGTAAATAAAAAATAAAAATAAGAAAGAATACCGAGACACTTCCTCACATTATTTATTCAACCTGTATAAATGTACAATACAAGAGAACAAAGTAAGCTTAACGCAGCGGGTGATAGTGCAGCGAAATAAACGAACGATGTTCACTAAAATTTTAAATCAATAATCCAATAAGATACATAAAAAAGTATCGAAAGTAAGATATCGATACAATTTCAAAAATGTATCTTATTCCTAGCTATTTTCATAAAAAGTATCTCGATACTGGTATCGAGATACTTTAAAGTAAGATACTTCCCACCTCTGAATATCTCCCTTATCTGGAACATCTTTAACAGCCATTTGGCACAATTCATCACACCGGCAAGCACCACAGATAGCAATAATTACAGCAGCGTAAACGATAACAACGAATTAATAGTGAAAAATATTAACACTAAATAGAGAAATATCTTAGATATTAAATACTGTTTATCCGGTGCTTCGATGATAAAATTATTAATTTCCTCTCTGGTAACAGTAGCAGCTTTCTTCGGCTTGTATCTAGCTCTCTTTTTTTTCAAAAATGCCACTAATTTAGGAAATTTTATATCCAAATCTTCTTGTATTAAAACAGTTGATCGAAGCATGAACCATTTTGATCATAGTCCAACATAACAAGAGATCGTATTCCTTTTCATACCGATTTTTCTGGTAATAAGCTTAAATTTAATCTTTTCTCCTCTTCCATGATGTCTTCAGGAATTGAATTTTCATGATTTTCTTCAATCTCTGTCATTTTCCTGAGAACTCAACGTTTTTTTAAGACAAAATTGTGGATCAATAAAAAATTTGTAAATTTTCGAATGTTTGTTGTTCTGACTCCTTGATAATGATAATAACTAGTAGATTCGACGCTAAATTTCCAAATTCACATTGTTTATTCATTATTTACAGTTTTCATGAAGGTGTTGGAAAAAATCATATGTACTACACTGTAGTAAAGTGTACATTTTTATTTATTATTTACAATTTTCATGAAGGTGTTGGAAAAAATCATATATATTACACTGGAGTAAAGTGTCTTTTCCTCCCTTCTGCAGTTGGGAGGAAAACCAACACTTTCCTCCCTAGCAATACAAATAGCTATTTAGTTAATATTTTTATCGACAGATGTCTCCATATAAATTTCTATAAAATGTCAAAGAAAGTTGCAAATTATTGAATGTTTGTTATATTTTAAACTAGAAAAATTATCCAATACATCCACTTATTTTATTGATAGAGTCAAAAATATTTTGCTGCGACAGTGAATTGTTATAATTTAGGACATGGTTTAATTATAATTACATACCATCATAATACATAACCTACATATTTGTAAGAAAAAAAATAATTTTGTTGTTTATTGTAAATTAAATCATTTCAGGTGGAAAAATTGACAAAAGTTGCAATTAGTTTGCTTTATAACAAGCCTTCTAGAAGAATAATTATTGCTTTGTAATCGACATAATTCTTGTAAATACTTTACGATAACATAAATAAGGATACATTTCTGACTATTTCATTCTTGTAGAAGAAAGTGTGTACAGTGTAATGTAATTCGAAGTTCAACGAAATTATAGTTTAATATTTTAATTTAGCACATATTTTAAATAGATTTCATATTGCTCCAAGTTAAATGAAAAGCGAATTACATAAATCAGTACATGTATTAAGTCCACCCATTGTAGAGTTATCAATATGTTATGCAACTAGGCGAATGCTAGTGCATTATGGGACTTTCTTGCAAAATATTAAAAAATACATGGGGTATTTTTTTATCTTTGAAATATTTAATAAAAACCAAAAACTGACCCTAATATACCCTCTTCGAGACATCCAGACATCATGGCCGATCTTTACGAAACTTGGCCGAAAGTTTAAAATGTGTTAATAAGTCGATAAGTTCTATACCTACATATATATATATATATATATATATATATATATATATATATATATATATATATATATATATATATATATATATATATATATATATATATATATATATATATATAGGTTGAAAGTTAAAAATAGATATCTCGCTTATCTTTCAAGATAACTATGGACTGTTTCATATCATTTTAAAGCAAATTTCGCTCCCTTTCGAATAAAGTAAGAATATGTGTATGTTATACCAGCAATACGAGGAACGTTTTCAATTTCCGAAAAAACCGGAAGTAGTATTTTCATCAGGATAATATCACTTTATTAGCGCAAATTAATAAAGTTGATTTTCAACATCCTAAGTTTGTAACCAAAATTCTTAGAAAGTTATAACAATATCAATATTAAATATTTGAAAATTCATATCTCCTATACTAGTAGATTTAGAAGAAGCAGATTAGTTGCATTCATAAGAGTGGCTGGTTGCCTAGAAAATATAAAAAACAAAAAAAAATGCTTGAAGAGAATCTTGAAAAATCAATTTCGAATAATTGTTTAAGTTTGACCCCTTAAATGTAAGCAAATTTGTACCATAATTTATTACGTAAAGAAATTTCTTTAAAGAAGCTTTATTTAATTACGCATATCTCTTTCCAATTCTTTTATATCTTGAACGGTATCGGACTTTTGAAAGTTTAAAAAAATTGCAAAAAATTTCATTTCATACGAGTTATTGATGTGGAGTTTCAATAACCTATATTAAAATTTGCCCCAAAATAACATCCTTATTTTCAGCCCCTTTGCGTTTAAAAGCTTGTTTTGTCGACATAATTGTCTCGTAAGAATAGAACGGAGGCACCTTACGCCGTCATATCGGATTTTGTGGGGCACTTTAACTATCACTTTTTACACGCCCACGTGGAAGGCGTATTTTTGTCGGCTTTTCTGTACTCGCCTACTTAAGAGGCGTATTTAGGCCTTGAGAATGAGTTTGGGTTTGGTCTTGGCGTTGGTCTTGATCTTGGGGTTGGGGCAGGGTGACGGTTATTTTTGGTAATTATAGACCATTTTGTTTTCTTGGCCCTGTGCTCTGATTTGGGGGAGCATTTTGATTGGTTCAGCTGGCCTTGGTCATTTTTCAATGACTTAATTTGCTAACTTTATAAGGCCTATAAGGAGGGTGCCAGCGCGAGAAGAATAAATGGTGGACACCATCGTGGAGGTAAGAATACCAACACCTCCACCAGCATAATCGATGTTAGCGGCGAAGAAGAGGAGGCGCGCCAGCTACCGCCACCACCACCGGTAGCTGCACCCAACAGGTCAGTGAAATCCTCTACATCGCGGACATTAGTTAGAGACAGGGGTACTTCCGTACAAGGGTCACCCCACCAGGCAACATCCGCTCAGCCACCTTTAAATTATTACGAGGGTATGTCACCCGCATCAACAGTCAGCAGAGAAGATGAGACGTGCCAGATCGGGAAGAATAAAAGGTCGACATCATCGTGCAGGTAAGAATACCGACGCCTCCACTAACATAATCGATGTTAGCGGCGAAGAAGAGGAGGTGCGCCAGCTGCCGCCACCGCCATCGGCAGCTGCATCGAAAATTAGAATATTTATATTACATTGGAACTAAAACATTTAAATTAAAGAAAACTATTCACTATCAGTATCACTCTCAGAAGTGGAATCGTTAACAAATATAATTAATTCTGTATTATAAGTGTTTTGTAACTGTGGCTTCCTATTAGTGGAGTTGATCGGCCTATTTCACAGTTTATGCTTTTGAGCGACGTTTCGGAAGCGGACTCTGCTTTCATCAGGCTTAGTTCTGAGAAGGACTGTTTTCGCACTTGAGTCGAATTCATATGTTATATGTAATTTTTTCCCAAGCACTTGACTACTTTTAGATTCGAACCTGGTACCTTTCACTTACTAGTCTGACACCTTTGCCACTGAGCCACGGAGTAATCCAATATAGTTCTAAAATATATATATTGAACCACCACCAGTTCAATTGGATTAAACTGACAGTGATATGGTAGTAACCGTAATACTCTGTGTCCACACTTGTGTGCTATTTCGTACACCTTTGGTATCGCATTATCTGCAACTGATATTGTAGTGATTCTTTTTCAAACATGCTAGGTTCATAAGCTATGTTGTGCTTTAATAGAAAATTACATATTTCTTCCTTCTTAAATGAATAATTCGGAATTTCTATAAGTTTGGAATGATAACTAGCCTTGTCCATTACAATTAAAGATGGTTCTTTTAAGTTTGCAATTAATGTATTTTCTAACCATTTTGTAAACAACTCCGCACACATATCTCCGTGATAGTCTACTTTGTGATTTTGTAGAAAATAAAAGTGAAGCATCAGAAATAAATCCATCTTCATTGCCTGCATGAATAACTATATATCTAAAAAATACAGTTATTTTATTAGGAATTATAATGTAATAACTAAATTGCAACAAAACTATTTTTGTAATATTCTCTTACGAATCGTACCATTGGCAGCAATATGTTTGTTCCAGTAAACAAATGGAATATAAGAGACGTCTTAAATTTCAACTACTGTAATCGAAAACTTGTCTATTGCTTAATTATTTTTGTAATGATGCCAGCGTAATATGTAGACCTACAAAAACAGGAATAGTACTAGACAGTTCTTGCATGTTTGTATTTACATTTTGAATGCATTTCATAAATGTTTCTCTTTACAACATCCTTCACATAGTCATCAACTTCGGTGGACTTCGATTTCGTACGTTTTCTCTGCTTAGCGGGTGACTGTGGGTTATTTTCTTTTTGAGCTTTTATAACCATTTTTTTATACCACTAACTGTATTTATAGTAACCTCACATGCTTCAGGCGTGTGCTAAAAGTAGTCCTTCCAAGTATCATATTTTACACAATAATATACTACATACCTGCATAACAGATTACGAGTTCCCCTTGATTGTCACGTTCCCGTTCAAAATAATTAAGCACGTTTACAACTACGAGCTGCGCTTGAGATTTAAGGGACTTATTACTTAGCATATCTAACTTTTGTAAATTTTACATAAATTATGTAAAAATGTTACAAATTACCGATAATTCACTGTACAAGTTGTACATAGTTTCGCTGTTTCATGTAATTCAATTTAAATGGCAATATTCGTAGGGTAACCAGTTATTGGACGCCTGTCCACTAACTGGTTGCGACATGTCCAATAATTGAACTAATGGTGTTGCTTTATGTTCCTAGTCCCAAAAATGCCAAAGCAAATGTTTGACAGACAATCCATCTAAGAACATATTGGTGAATTGGACGATATGATAATGGGTGGATGACTTCGGAGACATTTTTTGATTATATGAAAAATATATTCCATTCATTCTTGGTTCAGAATAATATACAGTTTCCTGTTGTATTACTTCTAAACGGCCACAAATATCATTTAACATATGATTTGAGTCTGCTTTGTAACGAACTAATCACCGAAGTCATCGCCTTATACCCAAACGCAAGACGAATTCTCCAACCATATGATGTAGCGGTATTAGGCCTATCAAGATGGGGTGGAAAAAAGCCGTGAGATAATTTTATGAGCAAAATACAGGACAAGTTAAATCAAATTACATTTGCTCCACTTTTGGAAAAAGTAGTTAAGACTAACGTTAAAGCAGAGAGTCTAATTAATGGATTCCGTGCATGTGGTTTATTCCCTTTGAATGCAAATACTGTTGTCTAGACGAAGTGTCTGGGAAGCGAAAATGCATCTACTGAGGTAATAAAAAGGAAAAAGTAACCAGAGTTTTAAAATTATAAGGAATAGGGTAGAATAAATGAATACAGATGATGACATGGAGACTGACGACCTGTTTAATATGTATCAAAAATCCAGATGAAATAGTAAAATAAAGTTTTTAAGCAAAAATTAGAATTTTTTATTAACTTAAAATCATTCGTTGTCCAATAACTGAAAATTTTGTGGCCAATAATTAAAATTAAAATTTTTTTATAGGTAATAAAATTTTAGATGTTTTTTTTTACAAACGTTTTTAATAACAAACTAAATAAAGCCTAAAATTAAATGTACTTGACTCATGGGAGATTTGCGCATAACACAATATTATTTAGCGATGAAAAATATTTACACCTATCTTAACCCTCTCATTTTCGCTTATAAAAGCAATAACAATAATCCATTCTACCCAACACGTTGAGGTATTCGTACTTCAAACCCTTTCCCCCAACCTGCAATACAAACAACAATCTTGCGTCTAATCGGTCAGTTAATATTCCACTTTTAGTGGGAATGTGTCATATTTGCACCTTGTTATGAAAGTATAATTTTGTTTATTTTTTCTTCTGCAGGCATTAATTCATATGTAACATAATGTAAATAAATGGAAAGATTGTATAAATTTTTATGCAAATTCTTTTGTTTAATAAACTATGTGTAAAAACATTGTCAGAGATTAACTCTTACGTAAAATATTATTAGAAAATGAAAAAATTGTCAAGGAATTTTATGAAGTAATGCAGGACGTCTAAAGAGATCAGATATTTACGTGTCATTCTATAGATTCGCTTTTTCTTATTTTGCAAAACCTCACGAGTTGGAGGATGCATTAGAACGAACAGTAAAATGGTTACAAGAAGAAAGTGGGGAAGAAGAGGAGCTAAGTGAATCGGAATCGGAAGCAGATGAGACAATAGCAAAAAAAATTATTTAGCGGTGATTCGGAACAATCTGAGTGCAAGAGTGACATGGACTTTGAAAATGAATTCCAGGTTACTACCAATTTTTATAGGAAAATATTCAATACAAAAGCAGTCGCTAAAAGTACACCTAAAGAAATAAATGCCGGTTAGAAGATATCATTCAAGATATTGTTACCATCACTAACATATATTCAGGAAATAAGGCCTTGTACTGGATACTCTAGGGAAAGGAATCGTCGAGATTTTACAAGAATTGAAATGAAGGCATTATTTGATGTTCTGTATCTTATTGGTAGAAAAAAAGGAAGGCACACAAACTGTTTGCAGTTATGGGATTCAGATGAAGGATATATTATTATATGTGCACTGTTTGGCTACAAGAGGTTTAAGTTTTTGCTTCGAGTTGTTAGGTTTGATGACATTCATTCAAAGGAACAGAGGAGATCAAGCGATAAACTTGCTGCTATCCGTAATTTTCATAAAACCTTTGTGAGTAACTGCATTGCTAATATCAACGTTAGTGAGTTTGTGGCGATTGACGAGATGCCACATCCATTTAAAGGTCGATGTGGTTTTTTACAATACATACCTAACAAGCCTGCTCGATGTGGCCTCAAAATATACGCACTCTGTGATGCCAAGACATTTTATACATTATATTTTGAAGTTTACTACGGAAAGCGAATGCCTGGGCCTATTTGCAGTCAAATAAACCGAATGACAATGTCAAAAGATTAATAATTCTGTACCAAACTCTTTACGTTTGTTAATAAAATTTACGTTTATTTAGGAAACTTAATATGTATTGAGTGCAGCGTATGTTGCACATCATAATTGCATCAAAACATGCATTTAATTATCGTAAAAATAAACTCGTATGGATTTTGTTTGCACATTTTATATAGACATGTTCTTGCGCAATAGCGTCGTTTTGGTTGAGTTAAGGAGTGGTTACAGTCATCCATTGTTGCTTTGTTAAATTTTTTAATAAGTGCTATATAATTTGTATGGTAAGTTATTTAAAACTATTATATAAAAGTTTGCTACGTATGCTTTTTTACTTGTACTTTACGTTTTACTTTATTTTACTAATCCGCATAATTACTTAACCAATTGCATTTTACCGTTAGTTGCTTTACGGTATAATTGTGTTCAAGCAATAATGGCGCAATAACCTTTGTTACTATGAACTGGAATTTTAATATCCATTCCGGAGCCTACAGAAGTACTACATAATCAAAATAAGGTATCTTATTTCTATTAATAATTCCATAAATTAGTTTTACTTAAGTTAAAGAATCGTTACTAACACTAGCTTTAAGATGTTCTCATTTATAATCAAAATTTAGGTAGTAAAATCGTTACTAACATTAGCTCTATGATTTTCTCATTTATAATAAAAATTAATGTAGTAAATAAAGCATGTTATTGTCAATTTTTTTAAACTTTATTATATTCATGATTTACTTGTTTTTCCATAAAACCATTTGGCGCTCTTTTTATTTAATAATTTAGTTTCAGGTTGAAGCAACATCATTTTTTAAAGCGAATATCTGATACTATTTATGAACCCCACCTATCTTAATCTCCGACTGAGCAAAAGGCACAAAACCTACTGGGTTATAACCAAACCTTTATCAGCTAAAATTGTAGTTGAGGGTGTTGGTTGCAATTCAAATTGAAATTTCAAAAAGAAATCTTCCAATGATAATTATTACAGTAGCTTTCCACTGGCGCAATTTCTGTTAACAGACGGTATTACTTTCCTTGGTACAATGAAAAAAAATAAAAAAGAAATACCTTCTGAATTTCTACTAAACAAAAGGAGAATAACTAAGTCAAGCATTATTGAATTTCAGTACGATTGTTGCATAGTTTCAACTGCAAAGCAAAGCAGTTATATTTCTTTCAACAATGCACAGTGCAAGTGAGGTAGATGAAAATGCAAAAAATCCACTGGTAAACTTAGATTACAACGCCACAAAGGGGGGCGTAGATACAGTAGACCAGATGTGCCCATCTTATATTACATCAAGAGTCACAAGACGTTGGCCCCTTTCTTTGTTTTATCGACATCTTGATATTGCTGGTATAAATGCTCGAGTTATTTTTAATTTTAACAATCCTGAAAATAATGACAGAAGAGTGTTTTTAAAAAATCTGGCCTTTGATCTAATGGGAAAGGAGTTAAATTAAAACGCTCATTAAATATATTTCTGCTTACTTGGCAACGTACATATGAAGCGATAAAGCTACATTAATATCACCGGGTGTAAAAAATTTAAGTAAATTATTTCAGATATTTTTTTTTTTCTCGGTTTTTGAAATTTTGGTTTTAAAAGTCAAAACATTTGAAATGTTGCCATGGATTAATGTAATGAGTATTGAAATTGGTTAAAAGTTTATTTAATCGTTAAGATATTTAAGGTATGGCATTTAAAAATTTAGAGAACAATTTTCGTGTCGATTAAATTAAACGTAATTTGAGAAATAGAAAACGTGGATATAACATTGTTTTGTAGCTGCCATTTGAGGATGTTAGGTTTTTTTGTTACAAGTTAAAATTTGGAATTTCAATTCTGTAAGGGCGTATAGTTTTTTTGTTTATGGTCACTAATAATGTTAATTCAAGGTTTAATTACGTTTCATTCACAGGTGATACTTGCGTTACAATCAAAGTAATGTAGGGTAGTTTTTTTATAGATAGTAGTTATTCTCGTTATTTTCAGTTTTATGGATTTTCGTTAGTGAAAGGGGGAAATTACGTCTTTTTAAATTAATTGACGTATCTTTGCTATTGATATTATAAGGCTTTATATTATATTGTATTGTATATTAGAATCTTTCGTGTTGAATTTAAAATGTTAGGTTTAATTAAATCGAAATCGTAAATATCATGCAAATTTTCCCAATGTTTGTAAGTAAAGCGCTATTTGTTATTGAGCATAATTACAACAGTCTGAAAAAACAAGATATAAAATTCTAAGTTGTTTTTCATATATAATACCACTAGTGCCTCCAAAATTATCGATAATCCGGGAAAAAGAGGTTTTACCTGCAAACTACATGGGTTGGTTTTCTTCGAAGGAGGAGGGCTCTTCTTTTAACCAACAGAGAAAACCAACGAATTCGGTTTCTTTAAAGAAACATCGCTTTGTCCAGGATTATCTGATTAATTTTGATACACACGTGGTATGGTAGAATATCTCCAGAATAGAATATATATATATATATATATATATATATATATATATATTATATATAAAACCAAAAGAATAAAACTTTAGTTAATTATGTAAAAAGGTTACAAAATGTAATAAATGAACAAAACCTATATTTCGTTAATTAAAAATTTACATTTAAAAAACGACGAAACTTTTTAATTACTAAGCATGTAACAAAATTCAGAAAACGAACAATATTTGCCACCAAATAGATCCCTGGTTTTTCACTGTATTCTTCTGAACACTTCAACATTGCAAAGGTTTCTCACGAAATTTTACGAAATGGTTTCATTTTTACAATAAACATAACTTACACTTTTTAACGTGGCTGTCATAATTTGACAAATGCGTCTTTTTCATGACTAAAATAGCTCTGTTACTATGGTTCTTTTGAGTATGACGTCATTTCAGTTGAATTACTGCTGCAGCACAAAGGAAAAATGGTGCCCGGAATCTTTCGTTATAAAGCATACCGATTCGGCTTTAGTTAAAGATTATCATCATAGGAGGAGGCAATATTTATCTGAACTACAATTTGTCCTAAGCAAGTTAAGTACTTGTGTAGCGTAATGTGAGATAAGGCCGTAAGTTACTTGAAAAGCTCTCAATTGAGTTTCTATGTCAAGGGCGGGGTTAATGAAAAAGATTACGTAATTTCTCCGGTCCTTCTACCGAAGTGTCTTCGTTTATAGCGCGGTTTATAATTGACTGTAATGAGCAATATGATTGGTTGTCGATATTAAAATTTCAAGATGGTGAAACTGAGGATTTTTGAATATGTGTCTTCAGTCTTGGTTTTGATTTGGTTGAATGTAGTTGGAGGCAGAAGGTAGTGGCATAGAATTTACGGACGACGCACCCGGACATACAGCGCGCCCCTTTCACCTTTGTGCGGTTTTTGTTGGAGGTTCACCAGGCGTGAGAAATTTATGTGGCTTTATAGCGGTCAACCAGACCTCCTTATCGTTTCCGAAATTAGAATAGTGCGTTCCCGATTGAGTTTTAGATCGCTTTTTCGGATTTAATATGTTTTTATGGTGAAGTATTGTGTATGCCGATCCTTACTTCCGTGCTTCTGCTATCAGCCTTTCATAGACCAGATCTCACTGTACATAGTAACTTTTGTAAACAGTATATTTTTAACAAGAAGAGTAAGTGTAAATAACTATGCCGAATCATAGCGTTATGTATAAATAGTATACCCGGTGTACTAGTTAATGTCACCAGACGTGTATATAAATTGGATAACTTCGTCAGTCAATTACTTAGAAATATAACGTCTGTAAATTCGTCATTTGGAGTTGCCGTTATTGTTGCCGATTAAGAGAGTTTCAACTGAGGAAGCCGTCACATCCAGGACAATTTTCGGTGTTCAAGCGAGAGGATAATTCGGAAAAGGTTTCCAAAGGTAACCTACCGTTGTACATTTATTGTACTTGTTTTGTTTTATAATTGACACTGTTTTATATAATTATGCAAGGTTAAGCGCATGAACGTAGTTATTTGATTTTGAGGGTTTCGACCTATTAATATTATTTGGTTTATTTTAATGAACTGCTTTCATTTGCGAAACTAACGTTTCTAGATGGTAAGCCAAATTTGATTTGTGCTAAATTTCCCGACTGGCAACGTTCAAAGAAGCAAAATCGATTTCCGTAATTAACCTAAATTTTAAAAATAAATGTTAAAGCTAGAGGGCACAATCTGCAGATTAGTTCCGAATAAAGGTGGACATTTTATTCCACAATTACAATTTTAAGTTACCTGGTGTGTACACTGTATCGACGAAGTATGTATATTATTGTTTATGATATGATACCCATATAATAGAAGGTACTTTAATTGAAATTGTGAACTATATTTGCAAACTTTTCCCGAACAGCGAAAACCCGTTAACGGAAGTTAGTGATTATTTTATTTTCATTTTAAAGAAATAATGTAAGTACAAAGATAAATTAGGTCAAGGTTAATTTTATTTAGTAAATGTAATTTGCTTGAAAGTGACTTGATGGAAAATTCCTGATTTGACTCACCTATTTACATTGCTTTTTTATTTATCGAGCAGTCATTTAAGATAACCAATTTAGAGTATTACTACCAGCGTATTGAATTATATGCTTCGAATTAGAGTAAAATTGACAATAAAGCTTTGAATACCTTATTTTTCTATAATTAGTTAAAATATTTAGTAAGTATTTTGCGTATTTTATTTAGTTGTTTTGGGGGTTCAGTGTAACGTACAGGTAGAATACAGAAAGTCGCTGACCGCAGCAGCTGACTAATTCACACGCTTCAGTATTTGAAGCAGTTTTTTATATAGCTGGAGGAAAGTTCGCGAGCAGGTATGTGGGTTCTTGCCTGTTTGGCTGATTTATCTACGCGAATTCATGTGTATTATTCCCGAGTTAGCCTTAATAACAGTCTGGAGCCCTTTACACGACATTATCAGAAATGGAACCCACCCTCACTGATTATTTTCGACAATACGACAAATCACCCTTAGTATTTAAATTTAGAAGCACACCCACGTTCCCTTATATCCCACCGAGCTAGCCGAAAAACCTATAATTATCTGTTACTTTCCGTGCTAATTTCATTTTCGACTGTATCACGGATAAACCTGTGATTTGCTTTCTTTGTGGAAAGCATAAAAACAATCGAATCAAATCTGCCGGTATGGTGTGCAAAAGAAATGTTTGCAAGAAACACACCAACATAAGTGTAACATGCGACGAGTGTGGCAGTGATGTCGACAAAGTGGACATTAATTAACCTACCTTATTTAGCTTTGTTTCTACACCTTACTAAATAGCTTTATCTAATCGTAAGTTTAGGATAGTTTGTTCTTTTCTAAATTAATATCTATAAATTAACTTTAAGTTAAAAATAAAATTAATAAAATATTAAAAACAGTACGTTATATAAGTTATTAAAGAAATAAGGTATCAAATACCGAATGCGGTGCAAAAATCGCAACGCGCCTACTCGTAAGAGTACCCTCCGGAGGGCTATCCAAGCTATTATAAAATACACAGAACGCTAAAACCTTCGCTGTAGAGACAAAAAAATCTAACACAAACGCCGCTTTACAATCTGTTTAAACTTGGGTTACGCGTATTGGAAATGCAAGGGATATACCGTCACTTGTACCGGTTGTAGACGGGTTTTTACACCTCGTGAACAATTGAACTAGTGGGATCTAACTCAATACGGTTTATTGTATCTAATATCATAACCATTTGTAGTAACTATATCGTACTTTCCCATTTACAAATATAAACAACTCTTGCAATTTAATGTGGTGCAAAATAAATAATCCGGCTGGATTATTTGCCAACAGCAGTACATGGTATTGATTGACGATAGTAGAATATGTTTTTAACTGTAAATTATGTAACAGGTTATGCACATTATTTAATGCACGGTACATTGTTTTAAAGATAAGTTACTAAGGTTCTCATTTCAGTGGGTCAAAAATTATCACATGATCACATTGTTAAAAGATGCCCATATATGGTAAACAGATTAAAACAAAAATAATACTATATTATAAACATGTATAAAAGGAAAAAAGTATATAGTGAATAAATCAGATTCAAGTGTTTCGAGTCGTAATTACTACTGAGTCCGGGTAGCATAGTTTTCTTTGCTACCCAACAATTAAAATTACTACACACTGATCCTTACTAGGGTCTATTAGTGTGACGTCAAAACCACGCACTAAATGGATATTGCCTGATTAAACATTTTCGAGTTGAAAATGTTAACCTCTATTCACATATAGTGTAACTATTACATAGGTATTCTTAATCAATTAATTCGGACCTTATACATACTAAATATGAAGGTACAGGTGCCAGGTTTATATTATAATAACTCATCCGGGTTATTTGCTTTGCGCAACATTAAATTGCAAGAGTTGTTTATATTTGTAAATGGAAAAGTACCATATAGTTACTATAAATAGTTGTGATATTAGATATTATAAACAGTATTGAGTTAGATATCACTAGTTCAATTACTCACGAGGTGTAAAGGCCAGTCTTCAATCGTGTACAAGTGACGATGTACCCCTAGCATTCCCAACACACTTAATCTCAACTAACCCGTTATCATATTTCTCATATTTCATATAAACATGTTTGCGTTTTCATATTTCAAAAATTTATACTAGCACTTTAAACAATTCTTAAAGATATCCCTACTGAGGACGATAACTGTAATTGTTATCGAACTGTATAGATTTATGTAAAATATAACTATAAAAATACACTATTAAAAAGCCCAAAAATCTAAGTCTTTCAATTATACTATTTTAGTTGTTTAACTCCTTTTTGTTGTTAGCCTTTTTCAACACATTTATTATCTTATGAAACAACCTACCTAAGTGTGCGCACTCACTTTTTTGAATCAGTATACCGCATTGTCATCTAGTGAAAAAGTGTAAGCTCTAAAATTAGAAGGTAATTGTAATATCTAATGATGTCTTACTAATATGAAAAGGACATCATTTACCAATAATGACATACTGGCATGATTATTTTAGCTACATCCTAAGTCGTTATTGAAATACCTATCTGTTCGGTACGTAGTCGTGTATTTAGTAAATTTTCATGTAAATTTACACGTTTCGATAATAGTTACAGTTATCGTTATCGGTAAACGATAATAGTTTTAAAAAATTAATTAAGATTTCATGCGACCGACGGAGATCGCGATAGTGACTTTGACGGTTGCACTAGATCTAAAATGACGACTGAGAGATAAAGCATAAGTTGTTCTAAAACTTCGCTCTAGTCAATCTGTGACGACCGTGCGACGAATATTTAAAACAAATTACCAGAAAGATCGACTCACTGCCAACTCCATTCGTCGGTGACCTGAACTATTTACAGCAAAGGGAAGACTGTGTAAGACAAAGTCAATCGATTGAGACGTTCCCCAAGTCAATGTTTTCTGCATGGCCTCTAAATTTAAAGTTTCCGGCCCATTCTTCTTCCATGAGTAATCCATTAGCAGGGACATCTATCTTGGCATATCGTTTTGGCTCATTCCACAGTTGGAGACCAATAGTGAGCATTTCAATTATCAACAGAATGGTGCTCTACCTCACTTGCATATTAACGGTAAACACCAGATTCCGAGACCGACGAAACGGAATGACGCTCATAGTATAGTGGATCCACTTTTTACGACATCATCTACTAAAAAACACTGTAACGCGTCAACGCCTTTGGTGAAATTAAGGACATACTACACCAAGTGTGAAACGACTTGGATTACACAATTAAAATGTATAATCTTACTCGTAGAGCACATAACGAACACTAGTATCCGTAAATAAAAAAGTTATTGGCGACAAAAGTTAACTTAAATTGTCTTTGTCCGGAATTTTTTGTCGGGGAGTGTGTTAATATTTTTTTGATTTGATTGAAAGGAATATGAAACTTTATGCTTTTCAAAAGAAGCACATAGTTGTATGAAAACGTAAGCTTTCACAATTATGATCCATAATTAAAATACTTATCTCTGGATTAATACGTGTATTTTTTATTTATCCTTATGTAAATTTATACGTTTAGATAACAATTATAGTTATCCTCCTCAGTAAATGCCAATATCTAAGAATTATGTAAGTTGTCAAAATATTGTTAATAGTAAGAAATGATGAATTACTTAGTGTAAATCTTTATACACGAGTATTCGCAATGCAATTCAATCCCTCGGAGTTATCATAAGTATTGGCAAGAGATATATGAGAAAACAAAGATTACAATCACTGTTCTGCATAATCTTATTTACTTACCGGGGGCCTTTCAGCCCTTACTTTATTTTATGATCTATTATTGATCTTTTTACATCGATTCCATTTGTGGATTAACTATAATAATAATAACTTCTTCAACAACTAGCTAGTGTGACCTGAAATAAGTATAGGCTTCCCCGGACACATAACTGACGCTGAACAGTTTTGGTACCAACGAATCGATATCAGGGTGTCATCATTATGCCACCCTTTTACCTATTCGTGTCTTTCCGAACAGCATGCAAGACACAGGCCCCCACTTGCGCACCGTTCGAAGGAATGGCACCGTTTTAACAACTTGTAATTAGGGGCTTTCGACATTAACGTGTAATCAAACGATATTCTACTTGATATCAACTCTCATATACCAACACTTTGAGTTTACTGCAGTAACTAGTGCATACTCAAATGGCGTCACAATTTATATCAGTGCTCACATATTAACATGCATGTTTGCTACATCAATGCGTTATCGAGACTTATATCGACACTTAACATGTATCTAGATATGTGTACTTCTCAAGACACACGTCACATAATAGAGTCTGCATCCTGTTTTCATGTTTCTCACAATCTCCGCCTTTATGTCTGTTTAACAATCACGTCGTCAGGTTCGCTGACAGGTGGCTGCTCGCTCGTTCCTAGTTTGTTGCATACGAGTGAGCGAACTATACAAATTTTTGATGGTCCCGAGTAACAAAAACAGGTTTTTTGTTTTTTCACATTACAACGGCAAATATTAAGGTACGTCATATCTTTTTATTTTATTTTGCCACCATAATGTTCTTTATACGCCTCCAAATGCGGGCGTAATGTGGTCTTTATAGCACGGAAATGTCATTGATGCTAAGCAGCATGATTGACAGCAAACACATGACATGATATATAATAGCAATATCACAGTATCTTAGTAACAACAAATTAGCCTACTGTCAACTTTATTTCACTGCATTTGCATTTAAAAACTTGCCGAACATACTGAATCTTTTTAATATTTTGTTCCAGTTTCATGCTGCAAAATAAAATAAAACATTGTATGTACCACGGGCATAATTGTAGATTATGGCTCTCAGGAATATAAAAGCCCTCCGCTTCGCGTCGGGCTTTTAACATTCCCTCGAGCCATGATCTTCTGATTATGCCCTTAATACATAAATATCTATTATTGGTTGAATTATTGCATTAATGTAGTTTCAAGAACTTAGTGTATTTTAGTCCTCATATTTATCCAATTTCTACAAACACGTGATAAAGTGAAAGAGGTTATGTTAGGGAGATTTGATTCATCAAGCATGGGGGAGGCATGATCAGCGGTTCAACTGTCCCTCAGGTATATATACCAGAGTGGTAACGTTTTTGTTTGCTTCTAGGTTCTAACGTCGATATCATCATGCCATTTCAATACAAGAAAAAGGAATGTGCTATCAGCAAGGAAATCAACAAGAGTGATTTGCAAAATGCTATTCAATAAATTAAATCTGGCATTTCTCTAAGAAAAACAGCAGTGAAATATGAAATGGACTTTACGTCGATATACTGCAAATGTTCGACATTAAATTAAAATATTAAATATTAATTAAAATATTAAATTGTAGTAAAATGAACCAAGGTCTGGTCGGATAGAAGGGATGAAATTAGATTTTGAGTTTGCTTCATCCAACTACAAAAAACAAAAGAATTTCAGACAGGTGATCAAAAGATAATTCAGCTTGAACAGACTGGTTCCGCTGTTCTTCGTAGAAATGCTGAAATAAGTCGGCGGACTCCTGTAGCAACTAACTTGTCAAGAGCTACCAGTTTTAACAAAAAAACAGTTCGAGAAAAGCATAAATCTGAGCCGAAAAATATTTATAATTGCGACGAGACCGGATATATCACTGTCCAAGACTGTCTTAAAGTGCTAGCAAGCAAAAAGTCCAAACAAGTGGGATAGGTTACTTCTGCTGAGAGAGGAGCTCTGGTTACACTCTGCTTTACATTGGTTATACCACCTTTTTTTTGTATTTCCTCGTGTGAAATATCGGGGAAGATTTCTGGCCCACTAGACACAAGTCTAGTGGGCCAGAAGGGTAAGAGGGTGATGCATGCTCTACTGGGTGGATGACTACGAAGAGCTTCTTGATGGAACATTTCAAGAAATATTCTTGTGCGTCAAAGAAAATTCTGTCTTGGCTGATTCTCGACAATCACGAGCGTCATGTAAGCGTAAATGTTGTTAAATTTGCCAAAGATAATGGCATAACGCTACTGACGCTTCCTCCACACTGCAGTAAGGAATTGCAGTCATTAGACGTTGCTGCTTACTCTTCGTTTAAATCAAGATACAATAGTGTTATGAACAACTGGATGTTGTCAAATCCTGGAGAAACAGTAACAATTCCTGGTTTCATAAAAACTATGATGTCACAAGCTTTAAGTCAGACAAACATCCCAGGTGGATTCAGGACTTCCGGTATCTATCTATTCGATCCTTATATTTTCCAATAAGAAGACATCATGTGTTCTGCAGTAAAGAAATTTATCGAATGACGATCAGTTACATCCTACAGATTCCACTTCCTGTCAAAACCGTCAAGCTCAACTTATCTTTTCCGCTGATGCAAAAGGTCTATATCCTTACAGCCCGATTTGGATGTTGTTTCAGCTACGTCACTTCGTCAGGAAGTTTCGGTCGTTGTTGAAACAGTTGTAAGTGACCAAAGTAAGGTTGATGTTACTCCAGACTCATCCACTAGTCAGAAGATCTCAGCCCTAACTGATACTGGTGGTACTCGAAGAGCACCGTCCACTTGCCAGAAGATCTCACTTGTAACTCTAGATATAATTAGACCATACCCTAAAGCTGCATCCAAGAAGAATACAGGGTGTGGCCGTCAACCAGAAAAAACAAGCATTCTAACCCAAACCCCAGAAAAAGACGCTCTAGACGATACAACTCCCTGTGGGAGTGGGATATCTAAAACGAAAAAAAAATTCTTCGGGATAGTGCGAGCGAAACAGAGTGTGATCGTATCAAAAATGTTACAATCTGAAGGAGAAACCAAAAAAAAAGAAATTTACAAAGTAAGTCAGAAAGTCAAAATAAAACAAGGAACATATGTAAGACCAAGATCCAAAAACGCACTCGAACCAGTGCTAGTGAATCTGAAAATCCAAGTGTAATTCCATATGCTGATAGTTTTAGTGATAATTGGGGAGGTCTGGATGTAGGTATTGTTTTATATGCCAGAGGGAAGCCGTTTTAGACATGAGACTCTGTATTTCCTGCAAGAGATATGTTCGCGAAATATGTGTTGGGGTAACCAATAAAGATTGAGACAGTTTCATATGTCATGAATTCGAAACTTAAAGATTGATATATTAAACAGTTAATGTGATTTTGAATGTGCCTTAAAAAATTAGAGACTGATTATTAATATATTTAGCTTAACTAGAGAAGCATTTGTATTTTTTATATCTATGTTTTTTTGAAAAGGCTAAAAATGCCTATTGTCTTATTTTCATATTTTTCTTTATGTATTATTATCTGTTTTCACGTTACCTACTCTTCCGCCTTGACGTTTAAGGTATTTTCCGAATAAAATATTTTGCTTACAATGTATTTGTCATTATTTTCCTGTACAAATAGATATGGTTAAGCCTCCCTACTAATAAGATCAACTCTCCCATGCGTTGGAGAGATTTGAACCATAAACCAATTTAAAAAAAATTAATAAAACTAAAGTTGATGAGTTGATAGTAACTTTGATGCTATAAAATCATACCCAACTATCCAAGCTTTGTATACGTTATGGAGCTGTCAAGATTCAAGTTATGGTTAGAATTTTATGCATGATTAGGGGTTCAACTCTCCCGGACTCCCCCTAAAGTACTTAGCAATCTATAACCAAAAATACCAAACATTACGGATTGGTAGTGATGTAAGAGATTAAATTTTGATTTACATGTTCATTTGCCATTAATGTATTTTTTAAGATTTAAACACGTTTAGTACGATTCTAAACATATTTATGAAGCCTCAGACCTACTGCTACCTTATAATATATTTTTAGTAAGAAAATCAATTAATTGCATTGTCATATATGCACTTCCGGAAAATATCAGTAGAGGTGTCGTCACACTTAAACGGATAAGAAAGAAATCCAATAGATTTGCAACAAAACTGTTAACAAGAACAATTGGATTATATCAGTTGATTATATGTGACGAAATAGTACTGTGCAACAGAATATTGTTATACGACAAGACTATTTAGTTTGTGTCTGACGTAAAGTTTAAAGTGACATGAAATGGTTTTTAAGGCATTCTCTCCCGATCGTAAATTTCAAGTAATTGATGTTCCTGAGGTGCTTATTCCGTAGTTTTAGTTTCAGACCATTATTGATCCTTTAAGGTTACGATAGCTCTGGATAATGTATTTGCAAATTGTTCTCTTATACGCAGAATTTTACGTGCCGAAGCAATTTTTGAGCTAAAATCAATAATGATGGTGTTGCTAAAGCTTTTATTTACTTTAGTAAAACATAAAAGAAAAAAACATTCTATATGGAACTGTATAAGAGTTAATCTGTTTGTAAATTCCAATTAAAATTTGCTTAAAGTTTATCTCATTAATGAAGATTCGTTATTCAAATTTCTCTTGGAATATGGAATAAAATATTAATGAAGTGATTTGAATATAACCTGCACAAAAATCATTACGGTTACGGAAGCAACTCTTACATAATCAAAATTGTTAATGTTTATGATTTCACAGAGTACGTTAGGGGGCGTATTCGAACTCGACCACGCTACCCACTTTCACCCCTAATATTTCTTAATCCTTTGTTCGAACTCGACCCCCACATTATCTGTTTACCTAGTTTATATTAGATAAACAAAACTACTGCAACCTAACAGTATTAGATTAGATAGAAAAAACTACTGTTACATAAGAAGAATCTTAATCCCCTAGTTGAAGGTCGTGATCGTGATCGAAATGCGGATTGTGGGGTTTGTCCCTCTCGTGGTCAAGTTCGAGAACCTCGAAGTTGGGTTTGTTTAACTTCCTTAAGTTGTTTAGTTTGGTTAATTGTTTGTGTTTCTGTAGTACTACAATACAACTTTTACCTGTAAATTATACAGGGTGTCTTACAGAGACCGTTCATTATAAGTTTATGGGGTTATGACCAAAAAAAAAACTTAAAATTTGAGAATCAGGTATAATTGATTGCGTTCTCTTCAACTAAAATACTGTCAGACTTCTAGCGCTTCCGGTTATACCGGAAGTCGCTATCGGCTTTGTTATGTTCAATGAAACACATTATACACAGACATGTTTTAACCCTGAATATAGCATAAGAAATGTGCGCACGATTTTTCGGTAAAGTATCCCAATAGACCAATTCCATCGATTGGAACCATTTTCAACATTATTTAAAAACTTAACAACCACGGATGCGCCGAGTATAAGCACCACAAAAGAAATAGAACAAATTATGTCTTAACATAAGAAAATAAATTAAACATCTTTTTTAAGTATTGAAGACAAAATGAAAAGAACCGATTTTTACGAAAATATGTTTAATTTAATAAATAACAATGAAGAAATAGTATTTACAGACGAAGCATCATTTACACTTGACGGTAAAGTAAATTCTCAAAATCATCGAATTCCCACTGATTCACTTATCTTTCATGCCCTTTTGCTCTGTTGTTCCTTTCCATACAGATATTGGTCAAGGACTAATCCACACCTACAAAATTTAACAAGAACACAGACAGTAGAATTAATGTGTGGGCAGGAATTATCAATAACACATTAATTGGTCCATTTTTGACACTGCTGTGATAACACGTTATTTATACGAAGTTTTTGAGGAGTGTTGGATTAGAAGATTTGGACCAACAGTTTGACCACCTCGGTAGCCAGATTTGTCCCCAAATGACTTCTTCCTTTGGGGGCATCTAAAAAATAAAATTTACAATAATGTTATAATTCGTGATATTGAAGAACTCGAAGATCGGATAAGGCATGCTTGTAATGCCCTTTATCAGAGATGCTGTTCAAGGTTTTCATAATAGGCTGGTATATTGTCTAGAATGTGAAGGTGGTCATTTCGAATATTTACTGAAGTAATATCATGGCTTATCTGCTCTTGTTACCTGATTAATAAATTTCACAAACATTAATGCTACATTTACATTAAATTTAAATTTGGCTTAGCACTGAAATCGCTACTCTTGATACAGGAAATACATGATAGCAGAAATTGATAAATTGGATGTAATGTAGCTTTATAATTTACTTTGCTTGAATTGTCTTGACATTTTATTACGGCCATTTGTTATAGTTTGTGTTAAGTATAATTGGTTGCATACCAAATACTCGCAATGCATTGACCTGTGTTTTTAAAATTGGACAAAGTGTTAAAAAAATGTCACTGTATATTTTTTACATTTTTGGATGGGACCCATGATTTTGAATCTTTTTTATTGAAATTATACCATGCCCATATATTACGGTTTTTGAAATTAAAGTTATTTTCCGAATTCTTGACAACTGGTTGACGTTTACAAAATGGAATGTAACTTCTATTGAGATAAAAAGATAAAATGCAATCAAATTTGTAGTTTAAAGATGCATTTATCGTGTGCATTTTTTAAAATAGATATCTTTGCCTGAGAATAATGCCTAAATTTATACTTTTCAGCCAGAGTTAAAAATGTAAAAAATCAATTCTTTTAAGTGGAATACCTTATTTTTTGTTACGTAATCAACTTGGCCATATTCACTACAAAGTGATATCACCTAAATCAAACTGTTCTAGAGTTCATTATAAATTTTGTTATGAACGAAAAAGTTCAAAGGTAAATATGTAAATAAAAATTATTATTAATTTTATTAAATACATACATAAAAAGTTTACCTCGAGTAGGATTTGAACCTACGACCTGTACTTTGCTAAAGTACTGCGCTATCGAGATTCAAGTCCCAATCGATGTAAATTTTGTCTTTATGTATGTAGAAAGCTACGAATGGTTGCCATGGTTACGAAAAGTAATGCTTTTATGTTTTTGACTTAGTACATAATTGCCTTAATATTATTGCTAAAATAATGTTTATACAAATGAAGAAATTCTTAATTTATTTTTTATACACAAAGAATGCTACAAGATTTTTAGTAAAACTTGCACAATATTTAACGAAAAGCATTCACATTTACTTCAAATGACAAAAAATGGACGTAAAAAACTACAAAGTATAATAAATGGTAGCCGTTTGCATTCAAGCATGATGATAAGCGTGAAGAAACACTCTTCAGTACTGCTGTTCGTGCCTCTAATTCCTCCCTCGTATTCACCGGTGGGCCTGATGCTTGATATGTCCCCTAAGATGGATGTCCTAATGTGTCAAATCTGGAGATCTTGCAGGCCAGTGCCATGGTCCTAACCGCCTGATCCACCAGTCTTCGTATATTAAGGTGAGTTCTTGGGAAATTTCCGTGGTGTAATGGACTGGTGCTCCATACAATTAATACAAGAACCTCTTCTCAAGTTCAAAGGCAGGTTGTCAAGAAAATCTGCTACCACAATCCGTAATAAATTGAGGTAACCCACCGCCTTTAACACGCTGTCATAAATGACGTAAGAGAACCATCATAAGGTAAAAGACATTGGAACCTGACCTGATTGCGGATTTCCTGAATCCCAGACATGGTTGTTATGCCTGTTAAAAGTCCCTTCATGCTAAAACTTAGATTCGTCCGTCCAGATAATTTTTCTCAAAAAATTCTCTTTCTATTGGCTTCGAAGACATAGCGTCTCACACAAGTTAACTCTGTCGTTGGGGTCTTGAGGATGAAGATCTTGTACTAACGAGAATTTGTAGTCATGGGAGTGATGTTTCATCAAAATCACTGGTATTGAACACCTACTGATTCCCTGATCTTCTTCGGCAGCACGAACTGAGGCGTTGGAATCGGCCTCGAAATAAGGCAAGGTTTACGTATAACAGCATGACATATCACTTTGTGACAAATCTAATTGCCGATTCGGTTACGTAACAAGATATGGGGTATTCCATTTAAACAAATGATTTTTTACATTTTTAACTCTAGCTGCAAAGGATTTTATTTAGAAAAATGCATACGATAAAGGCATTTTAAACTACAAACTCCAATCCAAATACGAGTTACAGACCATTTTATAAACGTCAACCAGCTGTCAAGATTTCGGAAAATAATTGCTATCTCAAAAACCGTAATGATGGACATGGTATAGTTTCAATAAAAAATATTCAAAATTATGGTTCCCATCCAAAAATGCGAAAATATATATGGGTCTTCCATTTAAAATAACAAAGTAGATGGCGACTTCCGGTATAACTGAAGTGCCAGTAGTCTAAACATATTTTAGTTCAAGAGAACGTAATCAATTATACCTGTCTAAGTTTTCAAGTTTTTATTTTGGCCACAACCTCATAAACTTCTAATAAACGGTCTTGCTGAGACACCCTGTATATTAGTTTCCTTCAATTTCGCATTATTACTTGGATTTATACAATTTTAAAACAGTAAAAGAATTTCACTTTTACTTTGAGGTCTAATTTAGTAGACAAACATTTGAGGCAAACGCTTTAATAAAATTTATTTCTGTATTTAATCAAATACATTTATGCCCACTTTAGGCTGTTTCATTTTTGAAACAATTGCACGTTGCTATAAATGTGTTGTAGGGACGTAAGTGCGAAACTAAACATGAACCACTACTTAGAAAAACTGCAAGTTTTGAATGTAGGTACTAATACATTGACACAAAAGAAAACAATTGTAATTCCACAGAGGTTCAAAAGGTCCGTCAATCAGGTTCACCCTTCTCTATTCACTTAATAAATGGATCAACACAACTCAGGCGGGATAGCTTATCACTGTTCGAATTTATAGTGTATGAACATTTCGTGGATGTTACTCGGGAAAACGCAGATGGCACATCTGCGAGTGATCATTAGTTAGAAAACGTGTTGTTAGCTTATCAGTAACACAGTATGTTAATTTGTATCGTTTTCTGATTGAATTATTAACTTTTGGCAAAACTTCCTTTATATCTTTAATAATTATATTAATAAATCTTTTTATTAAAAATATGCGGCTCCTATAGTCAATAGAAACAAAGTCAGACAAACCAATGTGTTTTTCTCTTCTTCCCCCCGAACCTTTCAACTGTATTTGCAAACTGCGCATTTTTCAATACTGATTTAAAGAATTCATGTATAGGTAGGTCAAATATACAGTGTGCCTAGTATAAAATGATGTACACTTTGATTATTTGAAACTATTGGTGATACAAAGTCGGTTAAATGGAAGAAAAGTTGCGTATTTATCTGCCCGAAAATAATCTAGGTTTATTTTATTTCAAACCGATACTGTTACGTAGATACAGGGTAAAAAGCTAGACTGTGCAGTTTCGAAAAACCACAATATTTTTTTTACTATCGAAGCTAAGGTCATACAATTTTCAAAATATATGTAAGAGGATACGGCGATTCTTAATGGTATCAAAAAAATTCTACACCTATTATTTTGCGAACGGTCAAAGTCAATTTTTGTTTTCCTTATGGGCGTCATATTGAATTTTTGCATTTTTAAAATCCCATTAGAAATGCTCTTCAAATATGCATAGCATGTTTATGTTCGATTAAGATAAATAAATACTGAAAAATAACAAAATTAAGATTGCATGGTATGTTTATTCAGTTTTACTTTAAATTAGCAAAAACTGATTAAAGGGTTATACAAACCTTTAAACGCTCTTTATTCATACAACGAATATTAAAAATGACGAAACTACAGCATTTTAGGATTAAAGTAAGTGTGCAAATAAGCCAACATTTTCTCGCACGCACAACGTATATCGTATCATTACTGCTTCACAGGGTTGTCTTATCAATTGCACAGTGAGATTATTAACCGCCTCTATAACAACTTGTCGTAATTCAGGGGATTTCGCAGGCCATCTTACTGGTTCTAGGTTGCCTATACACTTGGTCGGAAATTCGTAATTCGAGAAGTTCGTGATAATTTGTCCATTATGTGGAGGAGCACCGTGTTGTTGAAAAAACATGTTTATCAGGGTAGTTAGTGGATGTTCCATAATCCTTCTGCTACGTTAGTTTGTAAGAGGTTTAAACATCTCGCGTATTTTAAATGTTCCTTGGAAAAATACGGCCCAATCACGTGGGTACCCGCAACACTTAACCAGACGGTAAATTGTGAGATTAGTTTGACGCACTGTGTACATTCAGTCTTGAGTTGTGCGAAGAACGTATTTTGGATGGTAAATGAAACGAGAATGTTTTTGTGTACATAAGTTAGTACAAATGCTACGCCACTGGAATGGTGGTAAACTGTTGTGTATCATATAAAAATGTTTTGTAAAGATTTTTAAGGTGCAAGTATTAAATTTGATTAAGAAATAATATTTTGATAAAGCCCCTATTGAGACGATAATGCTAAAATACTAGTGGAATTTGCTACTGTGCGTTGAGAAATGCGGTTTAAAATTGTTGTAAATGTATGAATGAGTAAATTTGTGATATGTTGATATTGTATTAAAGTGCAAAAATATAGTTTTGCTTGTATAAATGTCGTAACATTGCGTAATAGAAAAATGGGACATGGAGTGAATTTGAATGTGAATTAGGGTATTCCAAAGAGTTGTGAGGATTTTTTTAAAGGAATTCAAGATGTCTGCGTTTTTATCGTTCCGGCTGCGTCTGGTTCCCTTTTCAGACTGCAACTCGTCAGAAACTCGGAGTGGAGAGCTCTTTGGGATAGGTTAATTGTGATTGTAGCGCGGAAAGTATGAATCATGTTGGGAAAATCAAACACCGCAAGTATATAGGGAAGAGACTTCTAGAGTACACTGAGAGACACTCGTCAAACAGCTATACTTAAAGGAGTGATTGTGCGAAAAGTAGTTTGTGAGGTCGTAAAAACGATATGTGCTGGTTTTTATTTGTGAACAATTAGTGTCGCAGTGCATATTCGTTGACTGCAAAAACCCATGTTGGGGATGAAGTATTTTAAACATTTACAAATGAAAGGTGTAATTCCTGAAATGAAAGAAAAATACAAGTGAGTTTTTTTGTTGAATCAGATTTAAAGTAAACAGCAATCATCGAGTTAAAAGTATTATGTATAGAGAACCGCGTGATCCAAAAATAAACGTAAGGTGTGAATTATTCTGCCTTATGTGTGAAAAAGAGCCGAGAGATTGGAAGAGCGCGATTATTGTACCACTGTATAAGGGTAAGGGTAACAAGAGTGACTGTAAGATCTACAGACGAATAAGTTTGCTCAGCATGCCTGGTAAAGAATTTGGAAGAATACTGATTGGTAGAGTACCAGAAACTAAACAAACTAAGATTTGGGATGTGCAAGGTGGCTTCATGCCAGGGAGAGGATGTGTCGATCAGAGGGTTGCTCTCCATCAGGTGATCGAAAAGTGTTTAAAGATAAAAAGGAAGTTGTACTGTGCGTTTGTAGATCTGGGGAAAGCATATGACAGAGTGAATAGGGAGAAGCTGTGGGAAATATTAAATGAATATGGCGTAAATAAAGGTCTAATGAATAGAATAAGGGCAGTATACAACGGTAGTCGGTTATGTGTTAGGGTGAGAGGAGGTTTGAGTGAATACTTTAATATTGAGCAAGGAGAGCGACAAGGCTGTGTGGTGTCACTGAGGTTGTTCAATGTATTCATGGATAAATGTGTTAGACAAGCATGTACCGATACAAATGGTGTAATGGTTGGTGACATAAATATACGATTTCTGGTGTATGCAGATGACACAGTCTTATTAAGTGACAGTGCGAATGAGCTGCAAACCGCTCTGAGGAAGTTTGATACAGTCTGTGAGAGCATGGACGGGTAAACGCGAACAAAACTAAGATTCTGGTGTTCAATAGGGAAAGTGGGAAGGAGAGTAGAGTATTTACTCTGCAAGATGACAATGTGGAGCAAGTGGACAAGCTGGTACATCTTGGTAGAATGTTTACTACAGATGGTACAATGGAGGGCGAGATTGGACGAAGGGTCACTGCTGGAAAGAAAGTGATTGGAAGTATGTGGACGATAATGAGAAATGAAAGCATGAGCCTAGCTGCGAAACGAGCAATCTATAATGGCGTATTCGTCCCGTCAGTACTGTATAGAAGTGAGACATGGGTATGTCAAAAAAAGCACGAAAGAAAAATAAACGCCGTGGGAATGAGATTCCTGAGAAGCGCATGTGCTAAAACGAGAAGGGACAAGATAAACATGAATGCAAATGAGTGTGGTGAGGAATAGACGATGATGGATAGATATAAAAGTAGTACATTACGTTGGTTTGGTCACATTGAGAGAATGAATAACGCAAGATTAACGAAACAAATATATGTGGGTGAGGTTAGAGGAAAAGCCGGGCCTGGTAGGCCGCGTAAAACTTGACTGAATGTAATAGAATCTACGATAAAGGAAAGAAAGGTAAAATAAAAGGGCATGTCAGAGGCAATGTATGAACCTCTAGGGAGGTATGCGGGGATATGAAAGCATGGAAAAAGATTGTGAATGAAAAATAAAGAAGAGACAGGGATTGTATTGCCTACCCCGCAAGGGAATGGCGTGAAGGTTGCGTTAAGTTAAGTTAAGTAATCCTTTAAGTAATAAAATAAAGATGTGTTCGTTAGGTGAAACAGTAGTGGATATTAGTGTCATGATTTAGTAAATTTGCGATTGTTCACAGTACTAAATCGATTGTACAAAACATTCAAGAACTTTGATGTTCAAGTGTGAGTAAATATATCCTCTGATAAACAATAATTTTGAAGGGCATACTGTAAATCCAACGAATCAACTCGGTGGACACATTATACCGGACAAAGGACTGCGGAATTTAACTGTTAGAGTATTTTAGATCTTTAAATGATAGTAGTTTGATTATCTTTAGAGATTTTATTGTTTATATGGTAAATTTCTACCACTACTACTGGTACTAAGGATAACTGGTTTTATATGTTTAGATTAAAGAGATTTTTTAATGCTTCTCGGAAACAATGTCTGAAAATATTTTTGAAAGATTGATAATACAGATCCATTATTTAACTAACTTCTTTTGATTATTTGTTTAAATGATTCCTTAGTCTAAAGGTTAAAAAACAACCGATAAGAGAACCGATATTATTAGAGTTAATTGTTTGTGTAAAATTACATAAAGGATTTCATCGTTTAAGGACAGTTGTTATTTTGACTTAATGATTGATCTGGAATTATTTAATTTGAGTCAGATCGATTTCAAAATTTACTTAGTTTGCATTCATCAACAGTCAGTAAATACATAACACTGATAACAAGTTATTAATGAAGCAGAAATTTCAGATTTGAATAATTACAGTTCATGTATGTTGGTGAATGCTTAAATACAATTTTAGAGAGTATTCAAATATTATTTGATAGAAATATGTGATTCAGGAACGACGCACTGATCGTTACGTCTTTAACATTTTTTTAAAATATGAATTAATGTTTCTTTAGTTAAAAATTGATAGACTGAAGTATTACTTTTTTTCTAAATTGGGTGATATTTATGTCCCGAGGTCTATGACGGTTAGACATATTAATACGTGTATACGAGGTTAACTTAGGAAGTATCCAAATAAAGTTTAATTATTTTGATTTTCCGAATATATAAAATGTGATCAAAAAGTTTACGACGACTCGTATGCTTCAACCTTTTATTAAGCTTATTTTTAAGGGACATTGAACTTCAAGGTTTTCAAAATTGTATCGACGTGTATTAAGTTTTCTGAAACGAAATTTAACGTACTCTGTTAAAGTGAAAGTATGAATGAACTTGAGTTCTGTATGGATAGGCGACAATTCTATCTTCAACAGTTGGGTAGGATTAACTTAACACCTCGCCTAAGACTATTGTAGAAAAATTTAAGATTGTGGAGACAATTTTTCCTGCATTTAAAGGAGTTATTTAGTGATTTATGGTAAATGTAACGTGTTTGAAACTACCGTTCAATCATTTTACGTATTATATCGACCCCACCTATTTCTACTGCAGTTGGCTTGGCAACCCGCTTACCTTGGTAGGCTTGCACAAAGCCTAGTGCGGTTTAACCATGTAACAAAATCCCCACCTAACTAGCGTGGATTTACATCTGATCAAAAAACAGTATTCTTACTATTAAATAGCCCACAGTTAGTAAAACGGCTCTCACCAGACTAAAGGACTTGCAAGAAGAACTTTGGTATCGCATTATTTTTTCGAAAAACCACGGACAAAATGCCATTCTTCTAATCTCATCGCCATTCTGGAGACGCTGGCTCAACCACGCTTTGCATAACCAAATTTTCTTTATTTTCGTCTGAACGTTTGCTCCTGTTTACCCTTGCAAAACTCCCGTAAGTTTAATTTTGTTATTTTCCATTATTTATCTCGACCGAAAATACACATGTTATAAACGGTTGAACAGCATTTCGAATGAGGATGTTTAAAATGAAAAAATGCAATATAGCGCACGTAAGAAACGCGAAAGATGTAATGTAATTCGGAACATAGCAGGGGTACAATTTTTTTGGTACTATTTTTTAAATCGCCGTATCCTCTCTATATCTAAAATTTCCATATTAAAGAAAATATTGTAGCTTTTCGAAAATGCACATTTTTTTCTTTTCGCCCTATGTCTACGTAACGGTATCGATTTGAAATAAAATAAACCTAGATTGTTTTGGGCAGGCACATACACAACTTTTCTTCCATTTAACCGACTTTGTATCTCCAACGGTTTTCAATATCCCCATATACATAATTTTATATTGCACATACTGTATACTGTAGAAGTTGAAATAATAAAATTATGGTCTATAACAACTACCTTCTCAAAATTCGTTTTTCGATACTGTTTTTAAAAGCAATAGAGGTAAGAAACATTAGTTTAACGTTCTTTTCCTTATTCCAAAGGTCACAGATATATGAAATCGTTGACATAGTGTCGATTTAAATGATGGAATGGCCAGTAAGTCTTTATGTCTAAACTTAAATGAGCGTAGGTACAAAGTGTGATTTTATTATAAAGGTAAGGTGATGTTTTACTGTTAATTATTTTGAGGTAAAAATATCATGAATACAAACTTCTTCCATCACTCACACTGAGCTGTCCAACTTTAGATAGTATCTGGTTCGGTCGCACCTTTGGATACCAAACAGAAGCATGAGCTTTAAACGGTCTGCATTCTGTCTGTATCTCTAACTAACAAGCAAGGACCATATGGAACATGGAATACAAGGGCCCGCAGAGTGCTGCTTTGTGTCTGCCACCAAGAATATCTCGACTGGAATATAAAAACCGTAAATGGGCATCAACCTTAGAAAAGAAACCATGGACATACTTTGTGAATCCTAATTTTTTGTCAATAAAAAAGCAAACACTCTTTACTCACTCGGACAGAGTGATAACTTTATAAGTACGACTCCATTTTTAGGTGTGTGGTTATCACTATGACGAGAATGGGTACTTACTCGCTTGCGTAGTAGTCCGCATATAAGAAATTTTCTTTTTGAACAAGCTGCTGATAATGCACAAAGACTAAGCTTAATTATATACGCCGATAGACCGATAACGTTGACATATTTGTTACAACTATCCTGAAAATGAGCCTGAAGGGTTGCCTGATCACCTAAAAAGTCATAATTATTTGTAATATAAATTCCAGCATCTCTTCTTAATTGGAGCTAGTTATAGTGTTAACCTGGAAAAATGTATATCTCAAGTAAAAATCTTGGGTTGTCATAGCTTTTTCAGACTGATTCCAAAAGGCTGTCCCATGATTGAATTTTGCACGTTGTCATTTATTGATGTTTAAATTCATTCAATTGGAAGCTTCGACATAACTAGCGCATTATTCTAGTGACGTTCCCAATTATACATTCCTACCTTGGAACCTACATATACATATGTAGATAAAGGTGATTTACGTTTTCAACGTTTTTTAATTCTTTAATTCCTAATCAAAATTTCTTTTTTGTTACATTAGGTTACGTTGCAATTTTTCACTTACTGGTTACACTATGCCTTTTATCACGGACAAAATGCTTTTATTACAAAAGCCTATTTTCGGAGTGTGAGCATTCAATTTAATTGGCGTTTTAACATTTGACAAGTTCTGTTGGAGTTGGACATTTTGTAGTATTAGACTAGTTTGTATTGAAGTTCAGTTGTGTTAATAAAGAAAGTGTTCTAAAAAACTCCATGGTTCTTCGTTTTCTCGAATCAAGTAAGAACTGTAGGTCTAAAATCCTACACATATCGAAACTAAAATCTGCATTAGTAAAAAGAAATTCTCTGGCCATCTTCTTCAATAACCAACGAAGAGAGCGAGTGGAAGAAAGGCCGCAGAAGTCGATTAGAAAATTAATGATTAAATTATTGAATGAAATACATTAGAACATTACTATGTATACAAATGGAAACTATCACAATTATACTGCTCATATTAAAATACTTATCTTTTTTTGGGTTTTTTAATGGTGTATTTGTACATTAATGTAATACAATCTAAATGTTTCGATAACACTTACAGTTACCTTCGCCAGTAGTAATTATCTATTAAAATTGTTAAAGATCAATTTTGTGAAGTTTGAAAATTAAAACATAAACATAAGCCTGCTATTAATATAACAGTTTCATAAACGTATAAAGCCAACTATGGAATATAATTTTGTTAAAATTATCTTGCAATAATGCAAATTCAAGAACAAAACAACCGCTAAATGATTTATCTTGGCTTGACCGACAATAATGTCACTATTACTCAAATTAATTGCCTATCTTACTTTGACTTTCCAGGCAATAACTAAAACATTAGAATTTATTGACAAGTCTGAGATATAATTACTCGCAAAACCTCAAATCTGATCAAACGAAGTGGCCGTCTGGCGGTAGGTACGTCGTACTATCTAAATTAGATAGGTTGGATGAGGTAAGTGTTGCATCATGAGGGACAGGTAAAAAAAATGAAACTACTCAAATTAAAATCAACGAGCGTTGCGCAGCGGTGGTTCAGCCCGTTAATATACTCTTGTGGGAAAGAACCACCAATAAAACCCACTTTATTCAAAATAAGTAATTGCACAAAAAAATTACGAAAGAGTTAAATATATAATAAAACACCATTAAATCCGGTTAAAGTGCGTACAAAATTATAACATTAAGAGAAAATAAATAAAAATCAGTTTACTTACACAGAAACACAATAATAAAAAAAAACCACATGTAGTCACACGCACAATTGGGTCATAAATAATCAAAATAAAAATCATAATGGCCTGGGAGTGTGTACCTACTCGCAATTGCCTCTTACAATTAAATTAATAACCAGCGGTGTCGTATACCCGTTCACCAGTCACCTCTACACAAATATAAATAAAAACAACAAACATGTGGCCCTTTAAAAACCAATCATGCCGGTCTTTAAGTAAATAAGCACATAAAACAGTAAAGCAAATTACGGTACATATACAATACAACAACAGCAAAATTTTATAGGTGATAATAAGGTAAAGGCAAGGACAAAAGAAAACAGACAAGGAATTTGCACGTACCTAATTGTTTAGTGACCACTAAAGCACAGAATACATAAATCAAATTACAAAGAGAAATCAACTCGCGGGCAAATAATTCTACTTAAATAAACTGACAAAAAACTCATTAAAACAAAGCCTTACAAGGGTAAGTTGTAAATCGATCACTAACATCGTGACGGATATGTAAGTTTGAGTGCGTTAGAAAAATACAGTGCTCCTCTCTCAGGTTACACATTCATCTATACTACAAATAAATACAATAGCAATAAAAATTCGAGGTGTTTAATGGTCTGGCCTGGGAGTGTGTACCTACCGGCAATTGCCTCTTACAATAAAATTAATAACCAGCGGTGTCATATACCCACTCACCAGCCACCTCTACACAAATATAAATATAAACAATAACCAACAACGCTAATTCGCACAAATACCAGAATAAGAGGGCTCTGTACTTTCTTTTCATTTTAGCAGTTTTCAGCTGAATGTGTTCGCGTACGAATAAGATACCTTTGCAAGACAATGTTTGGTATTTAATATGTTATCTAGGCTGGTAAATGATTTGCTGCGAGCTTTCAGTTATATGAAAATACATACTTACACTAGAATACATATTCCCTTAATTGATCACAGACAGAGATCGTTAACCTACGCAGTTTAACTTCAAAAAGGGTGACTGTTATTTATAGATTAATATTTGAAACACTCATTACAACTAACATTCGAAAGAAAAGACAAATTAGTGTCGGATAATTCAAAACAAAATGGTCACGCACGAAATATTTTTAAAGACAAACTGTTTACAATGCAGGTATTTAATTAACCCAAAAATCGATCTGCCTCGATTGACACTCTAACTGTAACTACCCTTCCCCCGATTTTAAACCCAACCACTTCACTCCCGCAATCAACCCCCATCTTTTCAAAAGTAATATAAAAACAAGAAGCATTAATTTCCGTTGAAACAGTTTCATATTATTATTGCACGACATCTTAATTTTAAAAATACACATTCGTCCGTAACAACCCTAAAATATCTAAATAAAATATTCTGAAATCATTAGCAAATTACGACGTATTATCAAGATATTAAAAATTCATTAATTATCTTTTCTATCGTGGCAACAATGGCGATTTGACAAACGTTTATTACAATAATAAAATTTTCGCGGTCCGCTACCTACAAACTTCAATTTTAAATTGATAGAAGCATCCACAAGTATAAACATTACATCAATTATAATAATTCAGTTAAATCCAATAAAGAAATAATTTTGTCAATAAGTGTTGTTTAACAATGAAATGCATAATTTCAATTTTAATTGCAACTACTTATGTTAAATTACATTGCTTTGGTAATTTAACATGTAATTGATAAAGCATTTACTTCAAGGTAATATATTACATATAATATACAAATGCACCATTAAAAAACCCAAAAAAGATAAGTATTTTAATACACTACTATGTATTTCAACATCTGTATAAATATTAATAAATTAACAAGTCATTTGATTTTTACCATATTTGGACGGTAGTTTTCGAATACATACGAAGAACGTCAGCAAAAACGTGCATATCGATTTTTTTAATTTAACTCCTACGTAAAGTTTTTATAAAGAAAACTTATCTCAAATTGAATATCTTTAAAAAAGATTTCTATACCTTTTGACGTAAAACGCACACACGCAGACACGCACAAACATTTTCTTCACGAAAACAATTTAACAAACTTTGATATGGCTTCTCGCATATGAAACTAAAAACCGGAATTTTGTTAACTCAATCAAAACGCACGATGTGGTACATATTTGTTACTGGAAAACTGTATTGTTGGTGCAATTGCTAATGTTGAAATTTGAGGCACTAATAGACAATATAAAAATCGTGGTCAGACACTTTATTAAAATTATAATTATATATTTTGTATTAGTCGCAATATGCTAATTTTAGAATTAATTTCGCATAATACATTTAGTTAATTGCTTATTAATATGTATGCATCTTTCTGATAGCCGAATGAAACAATTATTTGGGAAAATCTTCATTTTAAACATTCATACAGTTATGTTGTAACCAACTTAATCCTTAGGTCAAACTGTAATTCAAAAATCTGAATTCTTTATCCTTACTTTGTGGAATTCCATATTTAATAGCACTAATGCTTTAATTATAATTTAATTCCACAATTTCTTTTACATAATTATTTATTTCTCCACGCGTTTCAGTACAACATCTATCATTATCAAGAGAAAGTATGCAAGTAAAATAACAAACAAGTAGTTATGGTAACAAATTATTAAGGTAAAATAGCAAACTTGATGTAAATTATAATTCTATATTTAAAATATCTTTATAAGATTAGCCTATAAGATCAACCTGTGCGTTCATTAAAGGTACCTTCTGTTTATGTTTGTACATTTCGAATGCTTCGAAAACATCTAATTTGTCTTTTTTATTACGAAAATGTAAAAGTTAAGTATTGTTTTGGCAAGCCAGAATGTGATTGTTTACTATTAAATGTTTGGCATAATTTGATTTGTCTGTGTGTTTATATCCATAAAATACGTTATTTATGTCTAATATCAAAGTTCCTAAGTGTTTGTACAATATAAACATAATTACAAAATGCGCTGTTCAATTTATAAATAACCGACTTCTAAATGCCGTTAGTTGAATTTTTGGCATTAAATAAACATTTAAGAACATTGGTATTATTTTTGAAACCTACTTTGCACTTCTTGTCAGTTACTTTTTCTGATATTTTTCCAAAATATGACATTGATATATATTTATTTTATGTCAGTTCTGTGTTAACTCCGTAAATGTTTTTGATAGAAAATTTGTATTCTTGATTTTTAAGTAGAGTCCATTATATTTGCAATATAATCATTTGCTTATGCAATTTGTTTTATAATCGATAGAACAATGTTTCCGGACACCCTGTCAAATTCATTTCGTTATTAATTAAATCTTTTTATATGGTAGTATAATAAACATGGAAACCTATAATTGTATTTGTATGAGATGCTCATTCCTCACTCGACATTCAAATACTTTAATTACCACAACGTTGCTTTATAAAATCAATAAAACTCAAGCATTTGTAATTTTAGTGTAAGAGTTAGATGTGTAAAGTACGTGTAAAATGATACTTTATCGCTGAGGAAATAAAATTGACGTGTGATGAAACCAAAGCTCGTCAATCTTACTACCTTCCCTCCTGTCAAGATAATGATTCGATTTCGTACACAATACACAAATTATGTTAGCTGAAAATTCTCATTGTGTGACTGTAAACTCTAGTTAATAAACTGAAAGCAATTTAACTAAATTCCACAACTTATTTTAATATTACTTCCTAAAATAGTAATTAGACATCTTTAGTAAATTACATATTATTAAATAGGCATGACAATGACATCCAGAACGTAGTGAACGCTAAAAGAAAACTAACAAAACAGCAATGCCTAAACTAAAAATGAAACTTTATCAAACAATAAACACTAACATATTGTTTGACTAGGCTGTTACTTGATGAAACTCCGTACCAGATGAGTAGAAATAAAACAAGCACTGTTTTTAAAGTTCCATTATATTACTTAAAATGACAATTATTTGGACAACACTGTCTTCATCATATTGAGTATTTAAACTGAATTTAGTCTTTGTTTTTTGTTAGTATGCTCATGCTTATGGTTAGTTACTTACTTATTTTAGCTTATGTAGATCTTGTGCATACACTGTTCAGGAGTCCTTCTCTTCAGCCTTGGTCATTATTTTCTTGTTGGTGTTGCGCTGTTTTATGTAATAGTATACTTTACAATCATGAGATGTGGTTATTGTGGGTGTTAAAAAAAAGAAGAAAAAAAAGATTTAGATTTATTTGAATATTTGTGCTAATTGGTTTAAGTGTGCGTGTTATTTAGTTGGGTATAGCGTGCTGTGTGTGGTAATCCGATTCGTTTGCCGGTATCATGCTAGGTCGAATAGACGGGGGGATGCGGAGTATATTTCCTAGGGATTCTTCTATATCCGTCAAAAAGTTGTGTTAGCATCGCAGGGGGGGTGTTTGAATTTTAATTTGTTTTTTTTTACGTGGGAATTGAGGAAATCGGTAGTTGTAGGGAGTGGTAAGGATCTCTCTGGTTGGGATTGTATCGCTGGAAATTATTGTGTGTGCAAAGTTTCTTTGTAATGTCTGTATTCGGTGTGTGATGCGTGTTTTATTGTGAGGTCATTAGGGTACCTAGAAGGTAACCCGTGTATGCGTCTGAATATCCGGCGTTCGCAAGAAGCGATAGAGCGGAGGTGATTGCGGTTTATGTCGGTGTATATAGGTGCTCGAAAATCCATGACATGGCGTATGTATGTTTTGTAGGTGTGTTGCAGTGTTTTGGGGTGGCAACCTCTGATTCTACCTCGGAGGGCGCCCAGTAGGTTTGTTCGATTTCCTATCCTGTTAAGTGTTTTGTTTTCATCGGGAAGCCCATTTAGGGTTTTGGTAAAGAGGATTCCTAAGTATGAAACTTGCTGTTGGAGTGGGAGTCTTTCTTAATTCATGGTGAGGAAAACATTGCGGTTGGCTAGCTTTGTGGATTTAGTTTCGGTGTAGTTCGCATATCCAAAGAGGATTGTTTGGGTTTTGGTGGGATGCATGGAGACTCTCCACCGGTTTGCCCAGTTGGACGAGTTCCGGAGGCTTTTGATACATGAGGCGAGATGCAGTTCCGCTGTTCCGATTAACCGTCCAGAAGGCAGAAGGTCGGATGCGAAGATAGTGTAAAGGTACGGGTCTAAACAGAACTATACGGTAGGCCTACTGTAGGTTGAAAAAGATCGGAGAAGGTGTTTCCTACTTTGACTCTGATTTAGTTACAATGCATGTATTTTTATACAATATCTAATGTGGTATCAAGAAAGTACCGAATTCGTTCGTTTCTTTAATAGCAGATCTGAGTATTTTCTCTTATTAATTTCTAAGGTTTCTAATAAATATAATTTTTCTGTTTCTGTTCGAAATTGTGTACTTTCTGTATTTAAGTGTGAAGCTTAGCTTAATTTTTTTATTATTACACTGAAAAGAACTAAAATTGTATTGTTCTCTTTTTTTACAATTTTTTTTGTTGACCAAAGAATAAGTGTATAATGACGTAGTGCGGCGAGGAAAGACGATGGGTGGATAGATATAAAAGTAGTACATTGTCACATTATCACATTGAGAGAATGAACAACGCAAGATTAACGAAGAAAATATATGTGGGTGAGGTTATAGGGGTAGGCCGCGTAAAACTTGGTTGAATGAAGATAACGAGTTTCAAAAATAGAAGGACATGTCAGAGACAATGTGTGCACAGAGAAAAAGAGAATGGAGAAAGATTGTGAATGAAAAATAAATAAGAGGTAGTGATAGTTTTCCCTGCCCCTGAACTAAAATATTCAGATATTCTAATTTTAAATTTCTTCCTGTTTGACCGATATAATACTTATTGCAATCACCACAATTAAACTTATAATCTCCAGACTTATCTCTCATATAAGTTTTGGATTTGTTATTTTTTACATATTTTCCTAGTGTATTGTTTCATTTAAAGGATACATTCAAATCCAGGTCTTTAGTAAGTAGTCATTTTTGTAGGTTTTCCTATATATGCTAAAGAAACGAAATTCCTTCTTAAATCTGATATTTTTGGATAGGAAACACATTAAGTCCTTTGTTAGTAGAAATATTTATAGATAATTTAGAAAATCACATACATAACCACTCGATCAGTAATAGTTTTTTATTTTGGTACAGACATGTTGACGATATTTTTGCATATTTCACAGGTTCTAATAGACAACTAAATCCTTTTTTAATCTTTTTAAATAAACTACATGCATCTACAGTATTTACTTTAGAGAAAATAATAGCAAAAATTAATTTTTTAAATTTAACTATCACTAAAATGGATAATAGACTAGATTTTTCTGTTTTTCACACTCCTCTGCCCATCCATATTATTATAAAAGGACGGCATTTAATTCTTAGATACATAGATTATTAAACGTACCTTCATCAGAATGCAATTTACAGAAAGAACTTTAATTTAATATAACAAATAGCAGTAAATAACGGATACCACAAACGAATATATACTGACTTCCATAAAAATTGCAACACCTAGAACTTGCTGAACGATTTTATTGAAATTTTCGTCAACGATGTCTTTCATTAGTACAAACAAACGATTAACATTTAAATAAAATCTAGCTAGTAGTTTTTTTTCCTTTGCACTTAGTAGCAATAAATTTGAAGAAATAAACCAATCAGTGTGTAATTAACTGTCAATTTTGCAAATTATTTGTTCACAATTTTGTTCTGAACTTGGGAACAATGCCAAGAGTACGTCAACATCAATATTTTTCCCAATTGACTGATTTTGAACGTGACCGTATTATGGCCGGACCTTCGCTAAGAGAAATTGATCGTCATGTAAACCGAAATGTTACACGGTATTGAGATGTTGGTCCAAATGGTCCGAGGAAGGGGTGAAACAACGTCGCTCTGGATCTGGAAGTCCCCGCGGGACTACAGATCGCGAAGAACGTCGCTTAACACTTTTGACCACAAGAGACAGATTTTCAACAACTAGATCGATTGCACATGATTTAATGAGAGGTGTAGGACCCAGAATGTCAATATCATCTGTTTATCGCCGGATACGGTCTTATGGGCTCCGTTCATATCGTCCATTTTTATATCTTCCCCTTACACCACTTCACCGTCTACGCAGGCTTGAATGGAGCAAAGAAAAAGCGAATTGAACGCAAGAATGGCATCGAATTGTGTTTAGTGAGGAGTCCCGATTTTGCTTGTGGGCCTGCGATGGTCGTAGGAGGGTCAGACGGATGCGTAGAGAACGTAAAAATCCAACATTTTTTGTAGAACGCATCATAGCCCTCACATAAGGAGTGATGATATGGGATGCAATATGTTACAGTAGCAGATTACCTTTGGTCTTCACTGATGGCAACTTAAACGCCGCTGGTTACATTGCCAATGCGCTAGAACCCGTTGCGCTTCCATATCTTCAAGGGCTGGAAAATCCCATTTTCCAACAGAACAATGCGCGCCCTCATACGGCAAGGGTTACATCACGTTTTTTTAAAATATTCTTCACACTTAAATACAAAAAATCATAATTTTAATAGTAGCTTTGAAATTTTACACATTCAGAACAAAATAGAAAACTAGGTTTATTAGGAGTTTTAGAAATTAATAAGAGAAAATACTCAGGTCAGTTGTTAAATGAACAACTAAATGTATACAATTCACCACTTTTTAATTGATAAATTATTGCCTCCCCCCCTCCTCCTCCTAAATTATGATTTAATTTTTTTTATTTTGCTATCTGGAATTTTAATATGTATCAGAGTTTTCAGGTTCTCAATGTCGTCTACCTTCATCTTCACCAATTCATCGCAACGACATGCTGCTGAGATACCAATAATCAAAAATATATAAAAATAAATACAAAATATAAAGACTTCTTTTCATTCTATTTCTAAAACTTACCTTCATTGCCAAGTATTTTTCGTCCTTCGCTTCCGATAAAAATTTGTTAAATTGGTCTTTTGTAAATACTTTGACCTGCTTTAGGGTGTATCCTTCATTCTGCTTCTTTAGATATGCACGAAGTTTCAAGTATTTGCTTATATCTACGCTATGTCGAATTCTCAATAATGATTTTATCATCGAATATTGGGACCATATTGTCGAGCTTTTCATTTTCATTTTTGTTGCTAATTCGGCAAAATAAGATAACATTACGGTATCAGAGTAGCTTTTTATATTTTTTCATCGCACCATTTTATAAATTGCTGAAAAGTGCGTTCATAGATTTTGCTCGATCTTGTAGGCAATAGATCATTTATTGCTGTATTAGCCACTTCACTAATTTCTGACGGCGTGTAGTTCTCCAAATCCATCATACTCCTAACAATTCAATATTTTAATTTACACAAATACGAACAAAAAGTTTAATAAAATATTTACAATAGCACGGAGAATCTTCACAATTTTTAACTTGTTTAATGCATTGTTTTAAACGAAACCTAGCAACGCCTACTGCTGCTTGCCAGAGCACGCTAAGTAAATCTAACTATTCCTCATTTTCACAACCTAATTATTTTTCCTTATTTCACATTTAAGTGTATAAAACGTCTGAAGAAAAAATAGTATATTTTATGCGGAGCAAAGTGACTTTTTGTGGCTCATCTGTATTTACCGGACTTACTACGTTCATCCGTCAAACCTACAGGTTCGCCACAAAAAGTGTCACTTTAGCTCCTTATAAAATAATATACTATTTAATTTTGTTTAGTATTTGTTTACTTACAAACCATAGATCTGAGAGAAACATTGTGTAAAGCATTTTATAGCAAATTGAAATCTATAACTTTTGTATTTAACTTTTTTGCGTCAAATGAATAATAAACAAGTTATTTTCAAAATAACATGATCAATTAAGAGATGAAAATCTTCAAAGGTAAATACAATATGTATTTTAAATTTTACAATAAAAAATATTGACAGCTGATTTATAGCACTTTTAATTATAATAATATGATAGTAATTATATATATATATATATATATATATATATATAATTATAATTAAAAGTGCTATAAATTAGCTATATTATATATATATATATATATATATATATATATATATATATATATATATACCTACGTACTAAAAATTTTGTATTTCAGCTTGTTTTTAATGGAATTTGGAGTTGATTAAATTTTGGGAGAAATCCAGCGGCGGTGAGGGGGGTTTATTAGGGTCAGTTTTTGGTTTTTATCAAATATTTCTAAAACCGCTGCATATTTCAAAGATATAAAAATAGCTAGATATAGACCTTAAACATATCGATTAATAATGTTCTAAGCAATTTTGGGATACAACGCGTAATTTAGCGACAAAAAATTCCTAAGCTAGAATTTAAGTTTCTGAATAAGAATTAGTTTTATAAGAAAAAAGTGTAGACATATTTTTAAAGTAAAATGTAATTTTGCATAACTTTTCTTTATAAAGTTTCTTAATACAACGCAACGTTAGGTCTAAAAATTAATTCAATATGAATAGTAGAAGGCAGACACCTTGCGCCGCCATTTTGGATTTTGTGGGCACATTAATTTTCACTTTTTCACACGACCACGTGGGAGGTATGTAAAAAGTGAAAGTTAAAGTGTCCCACAAAATCCAAGATGGCGGCGCAAAGTGCCTGCCTTCTACTATGAATGAAAATGGTTAAACCGTATTATTGATGTTATAGAAGCGGGCGGCTTTGGAATTTTTTTTTAGTTGACATGTGTTCATGTCTATTAATCTCTATCTGACATGAAGTTCTAATTATAATAAACTTCCAATAAATAGTTTTGATTAATGTTTTAAACAATTAAATCTACTTTGTTTATAAACCTGTTCATTGATTATTTAGATGGTGTGACGTTTGAAAAATTGTGTCATTTGGACATTTCATTGCTGCTCTGATCCTGTGCACGAATGGTATACAATTTTTGCAATTTTTGAAATTAGCGTAACGTGTAAAATATTTTTAATGGTTTCATCTGATAGAGAATTCAATTCTTTAAAGAAAAGTTCCTGTAGAGTTTTTACCTAAAGTAAAATAATTACAGAAGCAGGAATTCGAGTCTATGATATCCCATTGGATTTCCTATGGTGTCCAGAAACTCTACGGACATACTTTGCGTAGTGATTCTAGACCCAAAAATAAGAAAAAAAGTTCAGATAAACCCAGGCCCGGAAACGCTTCGTTTAGGACCTACAGGGTGTTAAAGAGTTTTATTTTCCTCGGTTTTATGGCGATATTTTGCGAACAAATTTGAATATGGTCCTGAAATTTGGAGAACGGGGGTTTTTGTGGCCGAGAAACTTAAATATTTTATTGATTTTGATGCTGCCTGCACAGGGCGCCATATACAGTGGTATGCTGAAAGTGAATTAGCCTTAACTTTTTTACCACCCGGTATATTGACGTTCCGTTTGAATTAGTTTGTTTCCTTTTCAGTTCTAAGCAAAAAAGGTATACTTGGTCGATGCCTCTCAGATCAATCGTTTTCGAGATATTGGTTGATGAACAGTTTAATTTAATTCCCTATAATCCTTAGCTAATTGGAATTAAAAATCAAAGTAACGTATGTTTGCATTTTTATTTTAACTTAGAATTTAAGAACTAAAAAAATAAATGTTACAAAAGGTGTTCCACATGATGACCATTTGTTTCGATACATAATCTCACTCGTTTTGATAGAGCGGCGAATCCCTGAACATGTTCCCACACTATTTCTGAAGGTATCGCAGGCATCTACAGTGGTATGCTAAAAGTTAATTGGCCTTAACTTTTTTACCACCCGGTATATTGACGTTCCGTTTGAATTAGTTTGTTCCCTTTTCAGTTCTAAGAAAAAATGTATACTTGGTCGATGCCTCTCAGATCAACCGTTTTCGAGATATTGGTTGATGAACAGTTTAATTTATTTAACCAGCTATTGAATCTCTTGCCATTTTAGCAGGCTTTGACTAAAACAAAATGACAAGTTGTTGCTTAGATACACAAATGTATTTATGACATTTGTTGCTACGCTTGTTGATATAGCGTCCCAAACTTCAAATTAACATAAAATCGAGGAAAATAAAATTTTTCATACCCTGTAGGTCTTAAACGAAGCGTTTCGGGACCTGGATTTATATGAACTTTTTTTCTTATTTTTGGGTCTAGAATCACTATGCAAAGTTTTTCCGTAGAGTTTCTGGACACTGTATGTATATATATATATATATATATATATATATATATATATATATATATATATATATATATATGTATAGTATATATATATATATATATATATATATATATATAGTAATTACCATCATATTATTATAATTAAAAGTGCTATAAATAAGCCCTGAATATTTTTTACTGTAAAATTAAAAATACATCTTGTATTTTTCATCTCTTAATTGATCACGGTATTTTGACGCAAAAAGTTAAACACAGAAGTTATAGGTGTTATATATATATATATATATATATATATATATATATATATATATATATATATATATATATATATATATATTGTACAGGTTGGTAAAGTCTCTGCTGGTTAAAAGTTAAAAGAATGAGGAGGGCTTTTCTTTTAACCAACACAGAAATTTTATTTGAATATTTGTGCTAATTGGATTAAGTGTGCGTGTTGTTTAGTTGGGTGTAGCGTGCTGTGTGTGATAATTCGGTTCGTGTGCTTGTATCATGCTAGGTTGTTATCGAATAGACGAAGGGATGCGGACGGCATATGGAGTATTGTCTAGGGATTCTTCTGTCTCCGTCAAGATGTTGTATTCGGATCGCAGAGGGAATTTTAATTTGTTTTTTTTTCGTGGGAATTGAGGAAATCGGTAGTTGTAGGAAGTGGTAAAGATCGCTCTGGTTGGGATTGTCTGAGTATTCGGCGTTCACAGGAAGCGATATAGGAGAGGTGATTGGGGTTTATGTTGATGTATGTGGGTTCTCGGAAATCCACAACAGGGAGTATGTATGTTTTGTAGGTGTGTTGTAGTGTTTTAGGGTGGCAACCTCTGATTCTACCCCGGAAGGCGCCCAGTAGGTTTGCTCGGTTTCTTGTCCTATTAAGTGTTCTTTGTACATCGGGAAGCCAATTTAGGATTTTGGTAAATTTTCCTAAGTATGTGACTTGCTGTTGGAGTGGGAGTCTATTTTGATTCAGGGTGAGGGAAGCATTGCTGGTGGCTAGCTTTGGGAAATTACCTTCGGTGTAGTTAGGATGTCGGAAGAGAATTGTTTGGGTTTTGGTGTGATTGACGAAGACTCTCCACCGGTTCGCCCAGTTGGAGAAGTTCCGAAGGGTCTCGGATATGAGGCGAGAGGCTATTACTATGGTAGTTGAGTATAACGTCATTGCAGTTGAATTACCGCTGTAATTTATATCGTTCAATGGGATTATCGCTGTAATCCTAAGAAAGTTGCATTGTTGTATAAGAGTAAATTAGACATGAGGGAAATATTCATGGTAATCTTGCATGTATGCCCCCTGAAATACTTGAAATTGCCAAAAATACGATCGCCAATTTGATCACATCAAAGTTTTCCACTAGACGCATCCTGTTTTTGACACATTTTATAAGAGTGACAAGCAAGACATAATTCCGGATCAAGGTTTGTCAACCTAAAAATTTTCGTAAAATGTTTCGTGAATGAAAGGCTATAATGACAACGGAGATGATGACGTCGCGTTTTTTAATACGGGGCTGTCCAGAAAGTAACAGACGTTTTGCGTTTGCACGGCAGTGGACCGGGCTAGCACCGCCATCTTGACGTCAGACTATTCCTACACTCAGTACGCATCCAACCGTGGTAGCCTGCACATCGTGCCTATTGTACTTTATTTACAGTGGTGTATTGAAATAAGCGCTGCAACCGAAAACCCTGAGAGTTGTGAAGTGCGGGCAGTGATAAGGTTTTTGTTGACGGCCAAGGAATAATGAGTGAAAGCCGAGTGAGGCAGTGGTGCATTAATTTTAAAAACGGTCGAACCAATGTTCATGATGAGAAGCGCAGTGGTAGACCTAAGTATTGTGAATGATGAATTGGTGGCGAAAATCAACGAAAAAATCCGTGAAAATCGTCGTTTTACGATTACGGAACTCTCAGAACATTTCCCCAAAATTTCACGGAGTTTAGTTCATGAAATTGTGGTTGGTAAACTTGGTTACCACAAATTTTGTGCCAAGTTCCGAAAATCCTAACAGAAGAATAAAAAAAAACAAAGACTTGCTATAGCACTGACATTTCTGGAAGACTACGACAAAAGTGGAAATCAAGTTATCGGTCGTATCGTGACGGGCGACGAGATTTGGGTAAAGCACGTTAACTGTGAAACAAAACGGCAGTCGATGCAATGGTGACACACGCATTCGCCCAAGAAACCGACGAAGTGTCTGCAAACGCTGTCAGCAAGAAAAGTCATGGCTACTGTGTTTTGTGATGCTCAGGGAGCGATTCTCGTTGATTTCCTAGAACGTGGCCAAACAATCAACTCAGAGAGGTGTTGCGAAACACTCAAACAATACAATACAAAACAAGCGTTAGGAAAACTCAGCAACAAAGTTTTGTTTTTCCACGACAATGCTCGCTCACACACGGCCAATCGTAGCCAAGAGCTCTTGGATGGTTTTCGATAGGAAGTTTTTAATCATCCGCCGTACAGCCCGGATTTGGCGCCAAGCGACTATCACCTGGTCCCAGCGATGAGCACGTGGCTCGCTAGACAACGCTGACACTGACGCTGAACTGCATGCCTGTAAACTAGTGGTTGACCAGTGATTTCTACAGATAGGGAGAGTTTACCTTCAAAATGTATATAATAAAAATTGTTTGTTTCACATTGTTAATGTGTTATTTAAAACGTCTGTTACTTTCTGGACAGCCCTCGTATGTCTATTAGAGTATCAAAATGGAAGCAAATTACAAAAATAATATTAAATTACACATAAAGTATACAGTAATACGATATTTTAAGTAGTTCTTGGAGGACTAGTGATATATAATCATTTTTGTCTAGGACACTGTTTTATTTAGACAGAGAATACGCTAACCTATCGTGTGTTATTGTTATCCTACAGTTAGTAATAAAAAAAAGTTTTAAATGTCCGAATGTACGACTGGGAAAACGTACCACTCAATTTGTACCACAATGTGGCCGTTTCATTGTGTAAACATGAGCTAAGCAACAGTAGAAAAATCAGCTGGTTAATAATAATTTTTTAAGATCTTATTATTGGTACATGTTGGTAGTGAAGGACGTTTTCGTCAAACCATCCATTTTATAGCACATACATTTTTTCGAGTACTTTATCAAAGTATGTCTAGATTTAACTAAAAAAACTAATTGTTAATATTAAATTTTGGACAGTCACACAAAAAGTTGGGCGTCTCGTCAAATCCGCCCGATAGCAATCATTTTTCAACGAGGGCGCTGGATCCTGCACTATAAAAGGTACCAACTTTAGTATATAAATGACATTACACTTCCCTATAAAATGGTAAATTATCTATACATTTTAGTTTTAAACATTACAATATTGTAGGGTGTTTCCCAAAATCGTTAAATTTCACAGACAGAAATAGGTAATAAAATTAACATTTTATTTGAGTAGGTATTTGTTTGATTTTGAATAAACAACCGTGACTGTAATTAATCAGTATAAAAGCTATTTAAAACGCATCTCTGCATAAACTTAAATTGTATTTCTAAAAGTAAAGACAAAAAATAAAGAGGTTTTTGTTTATTTCCACTTTAAAAAGCATTGTTCTAAAGATGATTTGACAGGTCAGTTGACATTAAACCTAGAATGAGAAAAAAGAATTAAAAAATTGGACAAAAATCGATATTTAATGTAACGCCTTCAGAAAACAGCATTCGTCTCGCACACTCTAATACAATTTTCTGTAAAGAATATACCAAAAATAAGCTGCCCGCAAAGCGGTTTAAATTCTCCAGTTGGAAATTGAACTAATTTCAATCAAACAAAGGAACTGTGAAACATCAACAACTTTTAACTTTATGTAGATATTCAAAGGTTGATTTATTAAACTTTGACCTTTACACTATGCTATAAAGGCTACGCCAAACGAACTTTTACAACAAAAATTGATTAGCAGAGTTTCGTTAGACATAAATTGTACCTCAGAGTCCTCTACGGTTTTATTTTTCAATTTTGCATTGTACGTTTAATTATAAATTTTAACTGCGTCAGTGTATAAAATCCATTATTCTATATTTACGTTTATACCTAATAGTCAAACGGTAGACAGTAGAGCATTAAAAATGCTGAAATTGAAACAGTTTTTGAAATAGATATAGTTTCTTAACTATAAATGTAAGTAAATAAAATCTAACCCACCGAAGTTTCAGGTATAAAACCAATCAGTATTGCTATGAGAGTTGAAAAGTAATTGAACTAAAAACAGACTCAAATACTGCGTTTTAAATGACTTGTACGCGTTAAATAACTTTTCTGGTGTAATCTTAGTTTGACATGTCAGTTGGTTAGATCTAGGTCAAATATGTAATCAAAAATTATCACACGCATAAACTTCGACAAAAAATTAAAAAGTTAACGTTATTAGCGTTATTATTTTAAGGAAATCTATTAAAGGACCCTGCACACCTCTTATGGGTTTTTAGACCACAGTCAAATTTAATGAAATTTTAGTATGTTATAGACTAAAACTATCTGAACAATATTTGTCATTGGACCAAATTAATATAATGGCTAGTTTTTGATATACAGGGCGTTAAAGTGGTAGTGCCTAATAAGCATTATGGCTTTTCAGTGAGTTTTAGCATGGATATACACAAGTGTTACAATTACATATTATACTATTTAGTAATTTTTCATTATTCTGTACTTTTTATCATTTTATACATGGTGTTTTAATAAAAATTAGTAGTTAATACTATTAAAAATTACAGATATAGCCATAAGCCTGTACATATCTACACTTTCGATTGTTAATAACAACCAGTTACTTAAAATGACAATGTCACCTGTAACTAAGTTTCCTTAAAGTCATTATTTAAGTTTGCATTAAAATGGCTTTTCGATTAAACTTTCAGTGTTATGTATGTGAAATAGTGGGGAATCCCAGACAAATGACCATTTTACGACAAAATGCCGACCAGAAGATAAATATTGCTCAGAGAAGACGACAGGAACTTTCACGTCCGCCAATGGACATAAATGGTAATACTAGGCTATGTACAAATTGCAATCAAGGTATCATAGATGAAATTCAGGTCTATGAAAATGATCCAGATCCAACAATTATGAAGCTTCCTCTAAAATATAGTGCTAATCATTGTTTAATATGCAATAATGCTGCAAATATTCAACATTTATCAGGACAGGCAAGGACAAATATTTTTATGCGAAAGGGAGTATACATACCTCGTATTTGTAAGGTTTGTCCTATTCATTTTGATGCGAATAGTTTATTACTTTTTCCATTAGAAAATGGTATAAGGTCCATTAAAAGGCCATACAATTTAAAAGGGGCAGACTTGGATCAGTTGTTGACAACAATACGAAAAAGTAACACAAAAAATAAAACTTTTTCGGATGAAAACAATTTCAGCAAAGGAGCTAAGTGCGCTGTCATCCTTAAACAGGGATCAATTTCGGGAATTGTTCAACCTTTGTGCGAATGTTAATATTTACGGAAGGAGAGAAGTTAAAAAAAAAGATTTACTGTGTTTTTTATGTAAATTACGTCAAGGACTTTCAGACAAGTTTTTAACGGCGATGTTTTCTTATGGTAGCAGACAGGGTGTCTCATTGGTAATTCAAAAGTTAAGGAATCATTATCCAATAATTTTGTGTCCCAGAATTTAGGACCTCGTCACATAAACCGTAACCAATTTATTGCTGAGGACGTTACAAGATTTGCAAATGAGTTATTTAATGAGGAACCTGAAAACCCAAAAGCCATTATTTGTATCGATGCCACTTATGTTAACATAGAGCGTAGCAAAAATTTTCAGACCCTCAGGCAGTCCTATTCAGTTCACAAACATTGCCATCTTGTTAAGCCAGTGCTAGTTGTTGCCCCAGATGGATATATTTTGGATGTTCATGGTCCATACTTTTCCGACCCAAGAAATAATGATGCGAGTATATTAAGATACCACTATAATCAGGATCAAGAACTAAGACACTGGCTGCAACCCGGCGATGTTGTGATTGTGGATAGAGGCTACCGAGATGCTCGGGAATTTTTAAATAATATTGGCATATCTGTGCAAATTCCACCAGCGCTAGAAGGTAGACGTCAATTGCCAACTGTAGAAACCAACACTAGCAGAATTATTACTAAGCAAAGGTGGGCAGTAGAAGCTCGAAACGGACACATTCAGTCAATATTTAAAATTTTTCGTAACTGCTTTTCAATTGCCCAAATACCCAATTTGCGGACATTTTTCCGTGTTGCCTGAGCCCTAATAAACCGCTACCATCCACCATTACATATGGAAGGAGCAAATGAAGAACTAGCACAAGAAATGCTTCAAATGGTAAACGAACCTAATCATGTACAAGCTAGAGCGGAAAATGAAGGCATGTTGAGGCGGCACGGCAGATGGGCACCTTTAGAACAAAACCAATTAGAAAATTTTCCAGTTCTAAATATAGCTCAATTAAGACTCATAACTTACGGAACTTTCCAACTTAAACTAGCACCTTCTTACATACAGGATAACAATTACCAACTGGGCAACCACTTTTTCGAAATTGATATGGCGTTCAACGAATTAAATCTCGTTCGGCTTAGAATTAGATCTAGACATAGAAATCAAATTAAATATCAAATAATAATTAGCTATAACCCTGTTCCTGATAATGATGCTGAACAAGAAGATGGTCCTATATTTGGCTACTATTGCCAATGCAAAACAGGAGCGCGAACTATAGGAATGTGTACACATATAGCAGCAGTTATTTGGTTTTTGGGCTATGCAAGGCACGAAGAAGTTATTAGGCTACCGCAAACCAAAGTGCTAGCCGCTACTCAAGATGTTTTAAACAGACATGCTGCCGTCTAAATGTTCCGTTTCTTGTATATAATTTATGTAAATATTAGGTTGTTTATTTTATGTATAAGTTCCACTTTTTATCATGTAAATAATCATATTTGATACTAATTTTTGTTGAAACACCCTGTATAAAATGTTAGAAAGTACAGAATAATAAAAATTACAAAAAAGTATAATATGTAATGGTAACACTTGCGTATATCAATGTTAACAGCCGTTATTCTTATATTAGGCGCTATTACTTTAACGCCCTGTACATCAAAAACTAGCCATTATATTAAGTCGGTCCAATGACAAATATTGTTCAGATAGTTTTAGTCTATAACACATTAAAATTTCATTAAATTTGACTGTGGTCTAAAAACCCATAAGAGGTGTGCAGGGTACATATTTATAGATATTTAATTACCTTAGCAAGTACATTTTCAAGAATAAAATTACTATGTATACATAGGTGTGGTTTTACAATTTTTATAGTATATTGAGTATCAAGAACAGTAAGGGATGTTTACCGGTCGACGGCCATGTTTGGCCTGAGACCGGTACAACCCTTTATGTTCGTGATGCTCATACTGTTTTTTGCACGATTGTATTAAATTGGCCACAATTGAAATTATTTAATTTCTACTAAATAAACGAAATGTCAAAAGTGGCGTTTTAAATAGAAATGTCCAAATTGTTTGTTCTTATTGTGAAATATATAGATTTTTACTTACCGCGCTACATACACGGTAAGTGAATTACTTACCCGACTTGTGTATCCTAGTCACCAGTAAAAACAACCTTCTGATCTCGCAACAAACCCGGTAACTAACTAAAATCGTCCTATCGTGCAAAAAAGTTTCTTTTTAAAACAAATATATCTCTTTTTTCAGATAATATTTTAGGAGAATATATGGTTAAGTCATATTTTGCAGAAGTATACAATATGTTTTCTTTTTTTATAAGATTATTCAATGGGATACAACTACATTATTATCTGATGGACGTCTTCTTTGATACTCGAATGACTTGAATTATGAACCTAATTTAATAAAAACCGTTTATGAGTACAAGTGTATTGATCAGTTTCATTCGATTAAATGATTCAATTTATACTATAACATAAATATGTGCTTATTGCGCTGTAACAGAATGAATAAAGGAATATAACAGTATTTAAATAAAAATGTATAAGAATATAAGATATTAAATACATTTTATATAAATTTAGTTTAAATCTGGATTTTCAAAGAGCTGACATTTAAGTATTACCAACCCGCAAACATCTAAAAAATTCTATTCAATGAATTTAGTTGAATTTTGTTGATATTTTTAAATTATTTTCGTCAATAGAAAAAACAGCGTAAAACACACGTTTCATAAGTCACTTGGCGCACTTATCCAATTGGAACTCTGGTCGCTACGCTCTTCGGACCCCAAAGCTAGATGCGTGCGCCAATAGAGTGACTGTGATGGTTGTGTTTTAATACAGAATGATCAATCTCAAGTGTATACCACGTGATCAAAATATTTAAGTTGGTACCACTGATAGGTTGGTAAGAAGCTGTTTTGCTCTAGCTACTCTAGAGCATGGTTTGATTAAAAACTACGATCAGTTTCAAATCTGTATGAAGGTCATTAACTTATACATATTATAAAATATTATCTTAATTTAAATAATGACTATTTTGTATTTGATTAGACTGCATCCCTATAAAATACAACAAAATAAATAAAATATTATTTAATGATTGGATTACATCATTACAAAATAATGAAACTTAAGTATTTAAATGTTATAATTTCATTATAATTAAATAAAACGGCATGACGATTAAATTCGATATCACAATTTGAAATTCAGAATATATAATTTGTCTTGATATAGACAGTTTGTAAATAACTCAAGAAAATACAAAAGTGAAAAACGAAGGTATAATATGACATAAACTGACATAAACTAAAACGACTAAAACCACACTAAAAATCCAATGCAGCCAACTGCAAAACACAACAATATTAACAACTAGGGATTTTTGTCATACCACTACAGTACACTTGAGATTGATCACGTTGTAACTATTATATTGTTCTGCTTTTATTGTCAAGTGGTTGATTGTTTTTTATTGTATTTTATAAACCTATCAGAATTATTAATGACACAGATATGACATTATACCAAAATCTGCATAACAACGATTGAATAACAAGATATGTGTAGTTATTTCTATTGCACATTCGTTGTTTACGCTGTGATGTATACAAGTACTTCTTCCGATGCCAATGTTTATTTATTTGGTAAATAATAATGGGTGTTTTAGATATGGTGCTGAATTTAGGAATATAACAACACCTAATTTTTAATGCAAATTGGAAATTTGGACCACAAACAATTGGCTGGATGCTATTGATGAGTATTCAAATGCTTGTCTTTTATCCGAGAATTGTTTGGGGTTTGTTTTCGTACACTTTAGATTAAACATATGCCCACAAAAGGAAATCGCAATACGTAAGATCACATTAGGTGGCAGTCCATTAGTGCGAGCCATGTAAAGAGATGATGCGTCCTTAACAATTTTTGTGCTGTTAGGTATGGCTCACTGAGCAACACTGTCGTACGAATTGTGTTACGTTTTAACCTTTAGATGACGTTAAAATTGTGTAACAGAATTTTTTTTTGAGGTTTGATGTACCGGGTGATTCATTAAAGAAGGACGCCGTCTATATCCCAGAAACCGCTTATGTTACGACTTCCAAAAAAAAAATTCTTCAGTAAATATGGCCAGATAAAATGCTGGAAATAATCTTAAAGTTTGTAAATAGACGCTAGGTGGCGTAACTGCTGTAGTAAATTAAAAAATGTCTAATAAGTAACAGAAACACAAACACGTAATTATCTTGGGAACCAGTCATCGAATCTTAAAAAGTAATATTTCGTTGGAAAGGTCTTTCCTTGCGCTATTCGTTGATGTATTAAAAAGTTAAGTTTGATTAACGAACAAACCGCTAGAGGACGCTTTCAAAATATTGCTGAAATTTTATCGATTTTCTTCAAAATGTTAAATAGAATGGTATGTTTTTTTATATTTAAGTCAGAAAAAGCATAAAATTTCGCCTATACCATGAAAATTTCAAGTCGATATCTTTGTTGGTTTCAATTTTATACCTACTTTTAGTTCAGGTCCATGGTAATGATTTTGTAGTGCCACGATCATTCAATAACACTACCAGACCAACAACGCATAATGACGATTTATCTATAGTAACATTAATTTTATCCATGTTAGTGTCAAGGAAATATTATCCTGAAATTTCCTCACAAAATTACCTCCGGTTTTGCGCTGTATGTGGGTGTATTGTGATACGAGTTTCTTTGACTTATTGCCACATTCTTTATGCCAACAATGCCCTCTAACCAGGAAGCATATGATATGCTTGCAGGATATTTCGAGTGCATGCAGAATTCTACTGTTGCTGCACGATTGTATGCGGCTCGTTTTCCAGAAAGACGGAATTACGAAAAAAGACTTTTTACTCGATTATCAGAACGATTGAGAGCTACAGGAACAATTCATCCCCCAGTTACTCACAGAGCACGCAGATCCCGAACGGAAGAAGATGTTATAAACGTTCTACCATATATCGAAATTAATCCACATAGTAGCACAAGAGCTCATGACTTGGGGCTAACACAAACTACTGTTCAGCGTATTGTGAAAGAACATAAGTAAGTTTTAAATAAAAGTTAGCTATTAAAAGTAGTAAAGTTACAGCTATTAAAAAACCATAACTTCAATTTTAACCTAGATTACATCCATACCACGTAGTCCTTCATCAATCACTGACTGCAGCTGATTATGAGCAACGTTTAGACTACTGCTATTGACTGTCGAATATGCTCATAGAAAATCAACATCTGTTATCGCAAATATTGCGGACTGACGAGGATACATTCCGCAGTGATGGTGGTGTAAATCGTCATAACATGCATTATTGGTCCAGGACCAATCCTCGTTGGATGCAAGAAATTCAACATCAGGGCTGGTGGAGCGTCAACGTTTGGTGCGGTATTTTAGGAGGTCGAATTATTGGTCCTCACATTTTTGACGCACCACTTAATGGTGAAACGTACCTTAATTTCTTGCGGAACGATTTGCCGTTACTTTTAGAAGATGTGCCGTTGCTTACTAGGCAGCGGATGTTTTTCCAACATGACGGCTGTCCGGCACATTTTTCAGTACGCGTGAGTCAATTTTTGAGTAACACTTTTCCTGATACATGAACAGGAAGAGGGAGCTTTTTTCCATGGCCAGGTAGGAACCTACATTTCCTTATTCATTCTTAACTTTAACAGCTTTATAACCATTACCATTGTTATCTTCTAGGTCCCCCGATCTAACTTTTTTAGATTTTTATTTTTGGGGAAACACAAAGGACCTTGTTTTTACAACCAGGCCAACTAATCCTGAAAATATGGTCATTAGGTTAAGAAATTCCATTCGCACCCTCTCCACAGCGGAGATAGAAACCGCTGTTTTGTCAACGCAACAGCGGTTGCAGCTGTGTATTGATAATAATGGCAGACAATTTGAGCATTTAGGTCGCCACTGAGTAATGGCGTACTACTCATCTCTAGTTAATTTTCGACGGTCCACCCGGTGTAATTATTAACCAACGATAATAAATTAACCCCAGAAACTCGATGATAATATCTGTCAGTATTATCGAATTTCTGGGGTTAACTCTCGGGGCAGGGTTAACCTGTGTTTATAAAAGCTGGCCTAAGTAATAAACTATTATGTCAAAAAACTTTGCGTTTTATTGTTTTTGGATCTAAACTTAAAGTAGGTATAAAATTGAAACCAACAGAGATATCGACTTGAAATTTTCAGGGTATAGGCGAAATTGTATACTCTTTCTGACTGAAATATAAAAAACATACCATTCTATTTAATATTTTGAAGAAAACCGCTAAAATTTCAGCAATATTTGGAAAGCGTCCTCTACCTGTTTGTTCGTTAATCAAACTTAACTTTTTAATACATCAACGAATAGCGCAAGAAAAGACCTTTCCAACGAAATATTACTTTTTAAGATTCGATGACTGGTTCCGAAGATAATTACGTATTTGTCTGACAACTTTCGCAGCTCCCCCTACGGAAAACCTGTGAAGTTAGAGAAAAACTTCTTGTACAAAAAATGGGTAAAATTGTCCCAAAAATACAACTACGATATTTCCAATATACCTTTTCCTTAAGTTTCTATTACTTATTAGACATTTTTAATTTACTACAGCAGTTACGCCAGCTAGCGGTCTATTTACAAACTTTAAAATTATTTCCAGCATTTTCTCTTGGCCACATTTACTGAATAATTTTTTTTTGAAGTCGTAACATAAGCGGTTTCCGGGATATAGCCGGCGTCCTTCCTTAATGACTCACCCGGTACATAACCTGAAAAATCAGTAGTGTTCATGATGGCAATAACAAAAGAACACACACTGAAATGATTTGTGCATATGGAGAAAACGACGTAAGTAATGCTACGTGTAGAAGGTGGTATCCAAAATTTCGCCAAGGAGATTTCAGTCTTGGAGGTAAATCGCGTGCTGGGCGCCCTCAAAAGATTGAAACGGGCGAACTGCAAGTATTGTTGGATATAAACTCGGCAAAACTGAAAACGAGCTTGCAAAGCAGCTTGACATTACGCAGCAAGCCATTTCCACACGTTTACATGCAATGGGGTAGTTCAGAAGTAAGTCAGATGGGTTCCGTATGCACTGTCCGAAGACGATAAAAATCGACGGCGTGATACCCCACTCACTTCACTTTGAAGGTTCCGGAAAAAGGATTTTCTGCACCAAATCATTACAGGAGGTGAAAAGTGAATACTTAGTAATAACCCGAAGCGTAAATAATCATGGGTTGACCCTGGTCAACCTTTGATAACAAAGCCTAATATCCACCCCAAGAAAGTTTTGCTCTGCACATGGTGGGATTGGAAAGGTGTATTGTATTACGAGCTGTTACAGCCGCGTGAAACAATTACGGCAGACCGCTACCAGCAAAAATTGACCAATTTCAGCGATGCGTTAGAAGAAAAGAGGCCATTTACTGACAAAGGACGTCGTAAAGTGATACCGCTTCATGGCAATACCCGACCACATATTCCAAAAGCGACTCAGGACCATATCTTTGCGTTAGGATGGGATCCTATGTCGCATGCGGCATATAACCCAGACATGGCGCCCTCAGATACACTTCCTGACATTTGAAGAAGTACGGAAGTACATTGATGACTTTATCGCTTCTATGCCAATAAGCTTCTATCATCAGGGAATTCGCACGCTACCAGAAAGGTGGCAAAATGTCATCAGTACACACGGGGAATATCTCGTTTAATTTTGCAAAAAAATGCTCATAACTTTTATGTGCACCTGGTACCTCTTGAATTCTGACAATTTAATTGTATCAGGTAATACCGTAAATGATAATATTTGAACTTGAAACGTATTTGGATATTTAAAGAATTGTTTTACATATAAGATTGTAAAGGGTAAATATTGTAGTTACGTTACTGTCCACTTCAGCTTGCTGGCGTATTTGCGAGTATAAAAATGTAAAACAAGGGCGCTACAGTTTAAAGTAACGAATTCATTTAGGTGAATTTAAAGTCAAATTGTATTGGTTGACGAGTTATTAATTTGAAAATAACTCCGCTTCACATTGTATGCACAGGGAAGTAAAAAGTGTAGATTGAAATTAAATTTCATTACATGAGAAATTTTGAGATTTATGATGGTAAAATAACGTTTTAATTTTAAAATTTTGTGCAAGGTTAAAAAAAATATATATATATATATATATATATATATATATATATATATTATACGGTGACCATTTAGTGCTCCGTTCTTCTGTGGTGGTGTTATGTCAAATCTGTACTTTAAGAAATATAAAATATACAGGGTGGTCTAAAAGCGTGGAAACAAGTTGTAAAATTTTTGGCACACCCTGAATATTATACATGTTTGATTCTTCTATTTTATTATTTTATTCTAGCGTTTTGAGGTTAGAGACAAAAAGTAGCGTTCACCTAAGTAGTGGGATTTATAGGAAAATTACAAGTTTTGAAATATGCGCTTTAGCACAGCCTTTAGCGAAGAATAGCGTTTAGTTTTCTCCTTTCATGTTGCTAAATTACGAAAGTGTCGTCTACGTATCTGAGTCAATTGGTTTGAACTATGCTTCACTTGTGGGTCGTTTCCAGGTCGGCCATAAATAGATTGGCAATGATTGGTGATAGCGGTGATCCCATAGACGCTTCTCCATTATTTTTTTTTGTACAGGAAGAACGTATCTTTCAAGCAATGTTTTGAAGTCCTCGGGTGGATTGTATTTTCTAATAATAATCTCTAAAGCTTCGTCCACAGGTACATTCGTAAATAATGATACTACATCAAAGCTGACTAGCAGATGGTTCGGCTGAGTGTTCTCCTTTTCCAGAAATTCGGTGAAGTTCTTTAACTTTCTCACATACGAGTTGACGACTACATTATATTATTGTAGTTTTTTTTACCTGCCCAAGTATTTTGCCACTTGCTGAAGCCGCGAGCATATTGAGCTGACTATAGATCTCATGGGAAACTCGTCTTTTTTAATTTTTGGCAATCTGTAGAATTTAGAACATTTCAACGACCTTTGGTATTAGTAGAAGTTGTCTATTTTACTGTTTTTTGTTTCATTCGTTATAAGTTGTTGGATCGAATGTTATAGGTTGATATGCTGAATCTTCTAATAGTGATTTTACTTTATTATCATATTCTTCAATGTCCATCACTACTGCCTCATTTAGTTTATCTGCGGCAGTATTATAATCTCTTCATTTTTGTAGAGTTTATTCAGTTCTTGACGTTCTGCCTGTGTCAGGTTCTGTTACGGTGGACGACACGTGCAACTTCCTGACGTATTTCTTCGGCTGTTGTGGTGTGCGGTTTGTTTTTATAAGTAATATATCCACATATATCTTCTACAGGAATGTTGAGTGAGGTTACGGTGTAGTTAAATCCTTTTGACAAGACAGGTTGTTCCGCGTGGTTTAGTTCCACTTTTGATCTGTTGTACACTATTTTGTTTATATCCAACGGCATAACATTCTTCTTTGATTTTTCGTATATGATGTGTTATCATAGAATTTGTATCGGTTCTGAACATTTTAAGTTGATCCACAGTTGTCCATAACAATTGATGAATAGTATTATTTAATTCCAGATGTATACCTCGAAGTTGAATATTTACGGTGTTTAGACTGCATCGTGTATCATGTATTGAGTTCTTGAGTACTGCCAAAGTTGCCTTTTTAGTATGTTACTAATTTTTTTTGTTTTTCCTGTGGTATGTGACTTGCTGGTATTACGATTTCATTTCGGCATCTCTCCAAAAAAGTTGTATAGTGGTTTTCCTTTCTTGATCTTGGTTTCTCAATTTCCTTGATTCGGCCTAGAACCTCCTCCCCGTAGAGGTTTATTATGTTGAATTTATTTCTACGGGTTTGTTTCTCCAGATTTCCGGGTATGTTTCCATGTGTTGCCGCTGCTGATGCTGCAAATGTGAACTGTATTTATCTTGGCAACGTTTGAACCAGATCACACTAGCCATTTTTAAGCCTTTTACTTCTTGGACGAGTGGTTCGAACAAAACTGATGTTATCTACTTCCTTTTGGAAGTCTATTTACGTTGCGGCTTTCCCTTTTATTCCAAAGTTAGAGTTGAGTGTCCCTTGCATTGCCATTTGGGAAATTCAGATTCCAACCCTTAAAAAAAACAGTTTAAAGAGGCATATAAACAAAATAAAATAAAATAAAAAACTCATGCGGGCAATGTAGTATCCAATAACAACGCAACAGACGACATACTATCACGTGTGGGTGTTTTGTACCTTTTTCTTTCTTTCTTTCCGCTTTATCGAATTTTTGGTGTTAAAAGGATTAAAAATTAAATTGACGTGTCTTTTGTTGTAGTTTTTTTATTGAGCTCATTGTAAAGGTTAGAATTGCAGTTTGAATTAAATTCCGTTTCGGAACTAAAATGTTTTTTTGTTGGTGTCAATTTAGTTGGAATTGAAATTTTAAAAGTTTTCCAAAGGTTAAGATAGAACATAGTTTTTAAAATTAAATACATAAATTCTCGTTGAATAAATTAAAAGTGTAGTGAGAAATATAAGATATGGATAAAAAGTTTTTTTTATCGCGTGTTTGATAACGAGAGCTTCGTCCCATTTAGTTAAAGTGTGATGTAAGATTTCTTTTAAAAGAAAGGTTTACCGATTCATTTCTGAGTAAGAGGATGATTGTTGGAGGTGTAGAAAGTTTATTTGAGCTACAATGTTTTTTTGTTTCGGAAATAAGTTGTTGTGCGACCTGATTTCTAAGAATGGATCTTTTGCTCGTGTCAAGTGTTGATTGTGCAGTTTCAGAGTGAAAGAGTGGTGTTAAAATATGATGCAAGCCTGTGTAAAAGATGATGTAATTGCAGGAGGGTGAAGGGTTTTGATGGTTAATTAATTGAGTCTTAAGTTAGGACGCTAGGCGCAGAATGTCAGAAGATGGTGGAACGGTGCTTTTGCTACGTTTCGTGCCCGGAAGTTTCGAGCTTATCGTGGGGCACCATCCCTTCGCCGTGTGTGGGTTTCAGAGTATTCATTGGGTCCGGGGAACCGTGTGTGGATGTTATCCTGGTCTTCAGAACCGTTATCATTCCTTAAAGAGGGTAGTGTTGTCGGTTAGTGCTCCCTTGTTTTTGTAGAGTTTAACGCTTTATAGCGGATATGAATATCGAATCTTGAGTGCTTGGTGGTGCACCGAAGAAGAATTTCAGCGCTTAGGCATACAGCCGTTTGGAATAACAAAGCTCACTGTGTATAGAACTTTTGTAAATATATTAATAACATTTTGTGTAAATAAAAAGATAAAGTACGTGTGAATAAAAGTAAATAATGACGTAATGTAAACAAAACCAGGTGAAATAATTAAAGTCACCAGGATGTGAACTATCGGTTCTCGCATTAGTTCCGTGTAACTAATTTTCGTAAATCTGTTAGTCAGTTATTTAAAGCTTAAAAATCAGTAAAATTGCAATGCTGCTGCTGTAGTTGATTTTCGAGTAAGAAGAATATCGGAAGACCGCCTTCCATCGGACCGCTAATGTAGGGTTGGTTCCGGCCACTCTGTTCTTCGCTGTAGAAGGTTCGAGAAGTCCCAAGGATTTATCGAGGAGGTAAATTATTTGCTTTGGCTACCTACTTTGTGGAGAATTTACGAAATTGTTGTGTTACTTGTAACTAGTATATATATATATATATATATATATATATATATATATATATATATATATATATATATATATATATACCGATGAGCGCAAGTGTTGCGTCAAGGTATTTATGTAAAAAAGTTATTATGATACATAATGAAATGCTTTCATCCGTGTACTGAACGATTTATTAGTGTTTTCTTGTGATGTTTGTTACCAAATCATAATATTTGTTTAAATAGTTTTTACGTAATGTGGATTCGTTTGGAATTTTGCGTTTGCAATATTTTTCTAAAAACGAATTAAACTTGGGATTTTCTATTTTCGTGCATGGAATATTTGCTGACAAGAAAGCCTCACACGTATCAAAAGCAAAATTATCGTGTACTGGTTGACTTTCACCTAAAAATAATTGTCGTAAAGTCACCTTCTGTTTTTTTGCATTTTCCTTACGTACAGTTTTTTCGCTTGAAACCTTGTATTTTAATTTTTTTTCAGTTTAATGATAAAAGCATTGAAATAAATTAATTAACTTACGTGTTTAGAACAGACTTGACAAAAACTTGTTTTTGCATCAGTAGTGAGGTGTTCAGGTTTTGATATCCATTCACGGATTTGTTGATTTTTACACTTTTTTATTTTCTTCATTTTTGAAAATATCTGATTTTCACCAGGTTAGTTACACACACACACCACACACTGACTAGAACACAGTTGCCACTGCCACTGGAATGGGACATATAATGAAATAATTTTGCGGGAAGCGGTAATATAATATTAATAAAGTCCGTCAAAACAAACAGTAGACGATACGAAGAAACGGCACTTCAGCACTTTCTTTACAACATCCGCTTTTAAATGTAGCAATTCCTTGAAGCTGATGGTAGATATGAACAAGTCCGTTAAAACAAACAGTAGACGATACGAAGAAGCGGCACTTCAGCACTTTCCTTACAACATCTGCTTTTAAATATACAATCCTGGGCATGGCTCCAAAATTCCGACGTCTGAAGAGGCAGAGGGATAAATTCGGTATTCCGACGTTGTCATATTAATAATATTAATATATAAATATTGAAAATAATATAATAATAATAACATAAAAATATAATGATAACATAATTAACACTTTTGAAACATTAAATATTAACATTTTATCCTTTTAATAAGTCATATTCATATATCACTAAAAATCCATTTTATTTCCGAAACCAGTTCAGCGATTGGAATTCCATCAACACGAAGGTCGCGTGCGGCTTATCGCGCACAAAATGTGTGTTGTGCATAACATTCTATGTTCGTTGAAGGTATTATTCAGTGGCGTAAACTTAGTTCACCGTATTTTATAAATAAAACTTAATGCGTTAAGGAGCTTTTTAAAACTTGCAATTTGCAAATGTAAAAAATAATTGTCGTTTCACGTTATCTTATGTATAAAAATAACACTACGCACGCCTATGATATCAAGCGTGAGTCGAGTTTTTATGCGTAATTTATCCCTCTGCCTCTTCAGACGTCGGAGTTTTAGAACCATGCCCCGGACTGTAGCAATTCCTTGAAGCTGATGGTAGATATGAACAAGTGTTTTTTTTTGTTTGCCTTCCAAATAAAACATTTCATTTTTTTTGATAAAAATTGTGATATGATAATTCATTTTTATGATTTTTATATAAAAAAAAATTATTTAGTCATTTTTACGATTTTTATAAAAGTCTCATAAAAAACGTAAAAATGACTGTATGCAAAGAAATATGCAGTTATAGTGAAATGTACATTTATTGCAAAATATGCATTTATATACAGTATAAAACAAATGTTATCTTGTTTAGGATCTTAAACTAATTCGAAAACGTATTATCAAAAAAAATATGCAAATGTATATAGATCCGGCCTTTACTTATCTGTAAATACCCGAGATTGTTTCTAAAGATTATTCAAAAAAGTAAGTGATAGTGCTTGCCAAATATTTTATTATACGCATTTTTTGATAAATTTAATTGACTATAACTGTTAAGGTTTTGCAAGTTAAGCAACTGATTCATAATTATTTTAATTCAATTGGGACCAAAAAGGGTATTTACGGACGTTTTATGGAATTTTATGTATTAAAGCGAGTTTTACATAATCTTTTAATTCAAATAAGTCTATAACTTTATTGAGTAGGATATGTTGTTGTTTTCTGGTATCATCCAAGGCGTTTAACTACTATCCTAAGACTTCTTACACATATATTATAGATCGTAGTGGCGCCTTATGACATTTGTTATTCTGAGAATTATTTAAAGGTAAATTTAAGGTGTTGAAAGTATTTTTTAGCTATTTTATAATTTATACGAGCCGTAGCCGTCGAGTTTATCTGAAAACCCGCTTATTTTAATAAGTATGATACGCTTTATGCGGGTCTATCGCGCAACAATGTAATAAAGCCAGTATCTCGGAAGTTGCGCTTCCTTTTTGCGAGTGTACAAAAACAAAAACATAAAACTTAGAATGAAGAGCAGAGATACGGAAAATCATCAATGGTACCCAAACAAATGTTTGTTATCCGGTATCCGGATCAACAGCCGCATTATTAATGCGTCGCACCTATGAACACGATATGCCAGATGTTACTTTTCATACCTGGTGCTGAGATGCTTCTGAATAAGGTGGTAAGACAGTTCAGAAGAAGCACAACTGAGATGTTTGCAACTTCTATACACAGCATACAAGGCTAAACATGATTGGACTGAAGGGGTTGCTAAGAATCCTGTTATAACCATACTTCACGTGGATAGTTCCATTCTACGATATTTTCAGATTGGTTCTATATTGTCATTCTGCCGCAAGTGTCGTTCAAAGTTTAAAACACAATAATGTAGTATTTTTTATTCTTTAATTCGACGCACTTGCTGAAATCCCTGGATATGACACACTTCACTTGAAAGCGGTCTAGAAAGACATTTTAGAAGGATGGAAAATAAAGAATAGGGCGGTAGTTCCTGATACTATTGAACCTAGCTGAACTTAGTACGATTTCATTGATCTATTAGCAGAGTTAATGGCAAATAATTATTTTACACATGGACAAGTGTACAATTTATTCGGAACAATCCTCATGGTTTTGAAGGTGATGAACATTCTAAAGCACTTGCAAAGGAAGAAAAATGAGTAATGGTTCAATCTAGACGAGCTTGTAATTGCCAAATTTGAAACTAGCAGAAGATACCAATTATACATAGCATAAATTGAGAAGGTGTGGAGCAATTAATTGATACATAAGTAAAAAGGAAATAATGAAGGCTTTGTTCTTCGTATATCATATGATTTGTTTGATCCAATTTCTCCGGTTAGGTATGTGTGGGTTGTGGTGTGTGTGCATGGGGGCATGTAAGTGTGTGCCGCTATGCGTGCGCGTGCGTGTGAGTGCGCGTGCGCACGTGTGTGAATGTATGCTAGTTGCCACGATAATAATTTCGTATTTTAGCTTGACTCCATTTCTCCTGGAGTTGATTATATTTTGGGAGAAATCCAGCGGTGGAGGCGGGGGTTTTACTAGTCGCAATGATTGGTTTTTATCAAATATTTCTGAAACATGCAGAAATGTGTACGAAAAAGTCTTTATTAAAACTTTCCATTGCAACATAAAGAAATTTTTTAACCTTTCGCATGTTGAACCTAAATAAAATGTTGAACCTAAATAAAATGTCTTTAATTTTAAACTAACCGTACAATCATTTTCTCTTAAACATCTTATAAGATTCTTCAATACTACGCCCATATTGGTGTTTCATGTTGTAACGAGTGCCTGAGAAATTTAAATTTCGCTCTGTATTAAATGATATTTTATAGTTTATATGTTGTTTTGTAGGTTTGTCGTTTATATATAAGTTTATTCATTATTAAAACGAGAAGCTTAAATTTACTTCAATAAGTTATGTACATATTTAATTGGAAAGCATTTAAAGTAAATTGTAAATTGTAGAAGGGGGTAAAACGGAACTGTAAACATGACTTGCAGTTAGTAGTTAGTTTAAGTAAGTAGTTAGAGTTAGTCGAAACTAACCAAAGGGTGATCGTTGCGGAGGCACGAGTGACCGTAGTATATAGTCACGCTACCCTCTAAATTAAGAAATAAAGTATAATAAATCTAGTGTATAATAGGGAAGAAGTAAGAATACCTTCCTTATTAAAATATTAAAAGGCCAGAGTGAATAAAAGCGCGGAAACCGCCAAATAAGTGAAAAAAAGAAAAGTGAGGTTATAAAGAAATAAATTACGTGTTTTGTGCATATTGGAGGTCCTACTTGATTACATCTAAAGGGTAAACGAACGATATAAAACACAGTGATCGGCCTAAATTGGTTAATCAGTAAATAAGAAAGAATAACACGAAAGTATTAGCAATTAGTTTGTACGATCAGCATTGCCGTTTGTGATTGCATGCGATTCGTAGTGAAACTTTAAAGTTGTAATTAAAAACTATAAATATGTACAGCAAATATTCACAGAATCAATGAATTGCGGGAAAGAAAATTTGGAATTGTACAATTCAGCGACAAGCTTTCAAAGAAAATAATTGGGAACAAAGAAAGTACGGCACCCGAATCACCGGCCAAAGAACGCAATAATTACGTCATTGGCCTTCAAAAAGTGGCAAGTAAGATTGCAAACTATATAATAAAGAAACTTAAGTAAGTGTTTTATTTCCTTTAAAATTGATGTTTGGATATCAACGCTGAATGAATTAAATTTCATTCACTCCTGACACAGAAGTCATTGTACATGTTAAGATGATAAGAATACTAAATATAATAACAGGATTTTTTTGCATGTGTTAATGTAAGCAAAGCATTTCTACATTTTGGGGATTTAGTAATTATTAAATAAGTATAACGTTTTGATTTATTTTCATTATTAACCATTACGAATACTAAAACATTTAATATCGAAAGAAGTAATTTCAATAAAGTTACAAATTACATGTATCTTAAGCAAGTCAAATTGAACACAAATTGGGTAATTGATAACAATACTCATTTATTTTAATAAACAAGTTAGCCGGCGCAAACAAACAATAAAGGAATTTGGTGAAGCAAACATCGAGTTTATTTGCTCAAACTGAAACCTGATAGCAAGTAAAATAAATATTAGTTAATGAATGATATCTTAACAAATTGAAACTGCCCAAATTAAATTAAAAGGTAACCATTTTAAGTTCTCACAAAAACAATATAAATTTATATTAAAGGATTTTGAAATTATTATAAATTGTAAAAGAACGTACATTTTATTCTTTGTAGCGAGTGTAAACAATCAAGGGAATAAGTCACATATTTATACCCGTTGCAATGTGTTTAAAAATTTTTACATAATTCCTGAGAACAAAACATTACAAACGTTAAAAAATGTATTTTTTTCTTAAAATATTATTTTCAATTTTTCAGCTCAAAATATTGAGAACTAATTGACTTGAATTGTATAGGAAATCAAATGAGATTAAAGACAGGGTGTTTCTTTAAAAAATTGAAAAAGCGTAACTGTCATGTTTTGACCTACCCTGTATCTAAGATAGTCATTTTAACAAAATGCAGAAACTTATTACCAAGGCTCGCTTTACGTAAAATTATCTAAATATACCCAAATGTTAGCATTTCCGTGTATAACAATTTAATGTCCTTTTTCACTACAACACTACACTGTTATAGAGCTAAATTGGTGTATAAACTAAGATTACGGACAATGCAGGACTAAAATGATCACCTGTATCGTAAAACCATAAAATTCAATTCCTTTTTGTCGAAAGAATGATTTTAGCCAACGATAAACGGAATTGACTTAAAAATAATGATTTAGGGCATTCATAATCTCAAATGATGACCAATACTGAAAATTTTAAAATATTGTTCTTGTTCATCTAGGCAATACTTTTAACAGTTTTCCCAAAAGAATTCACATATATAGAAAATTGTTGGATTGCGTAAATAAATTTTGACACAGATCGGTCGTTGCATTTAGCAGTTATAGTTTAATGTACCATACTTCTTCAGGGAATTGTTTACACCCCTCTCTACTATCTTTAAACAGTAAAACGAAAGAGGTTGTACATTTTTTTAATTTTTTACAAAAATGGACATGTTATTACGGAAGCTAGAGATGGATCTATGAATAATGCTTGTATTATAGCTCGTACCTAAAATGGATTAGTTACCGTCGTCAATAAGGAAGTGTTCATTGTTATGAATTTAAATCGTGATACTTTACTTTTGTAAAATTGTAGGTTGACATTTTCAAAAATATGTTTAATGAATTAGTAGTAATGTCAGCATAAAAATGTTGTTTATTACACGTCTAAAAACTATTTTTAGAAGCGTTTTGAGTTAAAAGTCTTGATCTCCAATTCTGCATATTTGTTCAACACTCGTTTCTGGACTAGTAGTATTTATAACTATTAGTATCTAATTAAGCTAATACAACATTTACATTTTTTAATTAAAACGTTTTAAAGCGTAAATGTTTCTTGTTGAATGCAAATTTTTAAAGACCTAAACGCTTGATAATTAGGCCTAAGGAGGGTGTCGCCGGATCTATTATGAAAGTTTTGGCTCAAAACTGACCCATAATGTCAAGATGTAGATAACTATGCTCGCTATCCATGTTCGGTACACAATTTGATTACTGGCAAATGAATGATGAGTAATGAGCGTTTCGATTGTAACTCCAGCAAATATGAATTACGAGTTTCTTTCACTTGTTGGGGTAGCTATACGCGCGAATATACGTAGTGCATATACTGAACTTACGTTATACAAAAATCCGCAAAAAATGCGATTATAATACAAAAGTGAGGAATACCACTAAACACTAATTCCTCTTCGTTGGACCCGTTAAATGTCACTTCTGACAATCGATACTCAAGATTACCGGGGTAGCTGAATATTCTTCAAAATCCACAAAAGGTGAGCGGGAAAACGACTTCCCACAGTAAATTCAAATAACTCCGGTAGAACGTAAGTACGTTCACTCCGCACTCAAGTGAAACGAGTTGAGTTTTGGGAACCGAATTAAAAAAATTACGTCATTATCATGAATCTACCTCCAGAAAAACATCATGTAATCTGATGTGTTTACGTCGCCTAAAGAAACTTTGGAAAATCAACTCTAAACCCACGTATTATAAAAACCACACTATTTGTCTTTTCAAAATAAATTTATCAACATGATTTCCGACATACCGTCGCTAATGTCTTAAATCTGCAAAGCTACGCTTCCTGCAGTAATTTTCAATTAAGCAACTTTAGCTCAACCAAACTATAATTAGCGATACTTAAAAATAGGATTATCTCTTATTCGCTAGAAAATATTAAACTCGCATATACTACTAATATACAACTGTCAATGCGTGGAACCTAATCGTGATTTAAAAACTTCCATCTATTAACAACAAACAAACCAAAACTCTAAACCTCGTTCACAAAACTGGGTCTCCAATTTTTAATAAATCAAACAAAGTAGAAAATTGTGACTAAATTAATGCTTCCAAAATTTATACTCGAATATATCCAAATTTTCGATAATCTGAAACGACAAAGTACAGAATTTCCTCCTGCAACTCCTACATGTAACATTTAAATATCCTAAAGTTTGAAAAAATAAGAATCTATGGTAGATTTTAATCACACGTGATAACTTCTTAATGATAAAGACAGAAAAACATTTTGAGAACCGGTGTTCTTAAATTAAATTGATCAATTTGTAACTCTGCGTGCATAGGTCTGGCAATTAGAAACATTACATAGAAAGAATACTTTCATTGTTATAAGTACAAAACTAAATTGCGCACAAGCATTCTCCGAATTCAAATAACAATATGAAACTTTGGCGTTTTTTAACAGTAAAACAAAATTGTCGAGAGTTTTAAAATACAAGCATAAACACGTGTGTAAAATAAAAATAACGAACAAGACAGTTGAGCTCTCGGATTTAATCATTGTTGGAAGTTTTAAATAAAGCATAAAATATGTAACCTATAGTATGTCTTGGTGTTTAGTTGTGACTGGGACATGAATATTTTTAATTTTTTCTTTAACTGTGGCATTTTTCAGTGGAACCTTCTATTCGCGTATAGGATTACTTAACAACCATTCAATTAAAAATATTTCCATGTAAATATCCTGAAAAATAACATGAGCAACGTTTACAAGTAGAATTTTTAATTTCAAGCTTATCCTTTTAAGGGAAAACATTTTTAATTAAAAGTACACACTGTTTTATGATGTTTTAAATATTGGTTTCTAGGCAATTCCGTTTAATTGTATTTAAAATGGCAGAGAATAATTTTCTGTAACTGTTACGGTAGTGGAATTTAAGAAAAGTAAAAACGTAATCGTTAACTTATATATTAAAATTTCATTGAAAAGTGAAAAGCAAATATTAAAACTCGTAACTGTCAAATATGAAATAAGAATTCACAAAAGAGCATTACATCTTTTTGAAATATCTACTTTTGAAAACGTATATTTTTCTTATTCAAACAATAAGATTGCTTCTGTATTTACTCAGTACTTCAGTATTGTACTGTAATAAGGAAGAGTGTACTGTAATAATGATGGATATTTAAACGAGCTCGGATTTGGTATATCTTAAATTGTATGTTTGTTTAAGTTAAGTTAAGTTTTATAATTTTTTAAGTTTTATATCCATAATCATACATCATCATGGACAACAAAAAAAATTAAATAATCATATACAGAGTGTCCAGAAGATTTTCTGATAAACGGAAGCTATACCTACCAGACATGATTTTATGTCGATTTAACTTAAATTACCTTAATCCAAAAATGTCTCCTAAGAGAGCTAAAGCCCTTTGAAGATGGCACCGTCAAGTCACTTTTTGTTAAATATCTCTAAAACACCGCTACGTAACAAGCTCAAACTTGGCGCAACGAATAAGTCGATAATGACAAATCGATCACTGAGAAGACGATTTTCTTATTGCTATCAGAAGCTGTCCATTTGGGGGAGCAGCTTTTTTTTAAAGAAAATTTTTATTTTTGTTAATGGATTTTACATAAAATTTAAAAACTTTACGATACCTTCCATACAAAATGTGCTGTTAGTTGAAATCGATATCTCGTACCGTTTGAGAGAAAAATAAATTTAAACTGTTTGTGTTTTTGGCAGAAAACACCGTTTCATTATTAAATTATGTTTTCAATCCCTGGTTGGCTGTGATAAATCAACAAAGAGGGTTTGATTTTCCTTTTTTAATCTTTTTTTTTTTTTTAATGTAAACAGTCTGACATCAAAACAATTTGATGTAACGTCAGATTTTGTTGATTTGTCACAGTCAACTAGGCATTGTAAACATAATTTAGTAATGAAACGGTATTTTCTGCCAGAACCACAAAAAGTTTAAATTGATTTTTCTCGTAAACGGTAAAAAGATAGCGATTTCAACTAAGAGCACATTTTGTAAGACAAGTATCGTAAAGTTTTTAAATTAAACATTCATTCATTAAAAAATTTTCGTCAAAAAGACGCTGTTGACCATGTGCACCGCTTCTGATGGAAATAAGAAAATCGTGTTTTCAGTGGCCGTTTTGTCATTATTGACTTATTCGTTGTACCACGTTTGAACTAACTTGTTACGTAGCGGTATATTTAAGATATTTAACAAAAAGCGACTTGACGGTGCCATCTTCAAAGGGCTCTAGTTCCCTTAGGAGGTATTTTTGAATTAAGGTAATTCACGTTAAATCAACATAAAATCATGTCTAGTATGTATAGTTTCCGCTTGTCAGTAGAGTTTCTGGACACCCTGTATATATCTTCACTTTCGGTTCAAATTTTATATTAGTGGAGCTTATCGGCCTATTTCCACAGTTTATGCTTTTTGAGCGCGACGTTTCGGAAGCGAACTCTGCTTCCGTCATCAGGCTTAGTCGAATTCATATGTTATATATAATTTTTCCCAAGCACTTGACTACTTTCAGATTCGAACTTGGTACCTTTCACTTACTAGTCTGACACCTTTACCCCTGAGCCACTGAGTAATCCAATATATATTTTTAGAATACATAATATATATATATATATATATATATATATATATATATATATATATATATATAAATTTTAGGGAAGTAACGACCGAGTTATTATAAATATGGTATCGGATGCGGTCTAGTTAAATGAAAATAACTCTTTATTTAATTCAAGCTTTCAAATATTTTATTTCTTCATCAGGAATCTGTAGATGAACATAAGTGAGAAATAATCTATTAACATCAAGACTACTTACTAAATGCGAGAATTATAAACTAACTATTATTGTACAGAAGAGTTGATTACAATGTATCACAACTTAAAATGAAGCAGTTATTGAAGTCTTTCAATTACAAAATTGACATGTATACCTTCGTTCAAACTAAAATTCTTAGACGATATGATTTATGAAACCTGTTGTACTGAATCAATTCAAATTAGTACTCAGAATAAATGAATAGATTCTAGTTATCTAGATTTAATATATTATATATATATATATATATATATATATATATATATATATATATTAATTATTCTGGTTGCGCAGAAGTTTATTGCGCATGTTGCGTAACTTCTTGCGCAGGTGTATTGCTAAGCTCTTCGTGCATTATAGGAATTCATGTGGGTTTCATTTCTACACTAGCTTGCCTTATTGGATTTTCTACTAGTGCGATGTATGTGGCTATTGAGTTTCCGACAAGTTGTGTTCTCGTCCTTTGCCACTATCTGTATGTTATCCCATTGGATGCGGTGGTCTTCGTTCCAGACATGTTCGGCGATTCTTGATCTTTCTGTTTCGCCCTTACGGACGTTGTTCTTGTGTTCCTGAGTTCTCACTTTGAGTGGTCTACTGCTCTCTCCTATGTATGCTCTGCCGCATTCGCGTGGTAGGTTGTATACACAATTCTTCGAATTCTGATCTTCATTGTATGGTTTGGTTTTTGTTAGTATTCCTCTGAACGTTCTGGTCGATTTGAAGGCAGTGCGTATCTTGTATTTGCTGCCTATCCTTCGTATTTTGTCTGAGGTACCTTGTATATATGGTATTATTGCTGTATATTTGGGTGCTTCTTTTTCGGTTACCCTTTCCCTGTTTAGGTTAGGTGGTAGATCGGGGTAGCCATTTTATTTGAGTGTTCTAGCGATATTTTCTTTTTCTTTGCTCAGGTCCTCTTGTTTTGAGCATATTGTTTTTGCTCTATCGTACAAGCATTTTGCCACGCCTAACTTCATGTTTTTGTGGTGATTGGAGTTGTAGTGTAGGTACCTCCCCGTGTGGGTAGGTTTCCTGTATACACTTATCGTGAAAGTGTTGTCATTCCTGTGTACAAGTACATCCAGTCATTGCAGTTTTTGTTTCGACTCCAATTCCATTGTGATTCTGATGGAGGGTGCGCGGCTATTTAGATGATCTAGGAATTCATCTACCCTATGCTTTCCGTGTTGCCAAACTACCAAGGTATCGTCCACGTATCTAAACCACATCCTTGGTTTTTCTGTGAATTCGGATATCGCTTGGTCTTCAAAGTCTTCCATATATATATATATATATATATATATATATATATATATATATTGCTCACCATGGGTGATAGTGGGGAACCCATCGCCATCCCAAACTCTTGTTGGTAGAATTTGTGTTCTACCTGGAAGTATGTAGTTCTAGTGCATATTGTCAGAAGTACCATTGTTGTGTTTACCGAGAGTTGCGTGCGTTTGTCTAACGTTTCATCCTTTTCCAGCTTGTCCCTTATGATGATGATGATTATCGGTAGGCACATTTGTGAATAGACTCACAGTGTCGAAGCTTACCAGTATTTCTTCGTGGTTTGGTTGGAAGTTTCTGATGGTTTCCACGAAGTGCTGCGTATTCTTGACCATAGACTCGATTTTTCCCGATAAGGGTGTGATGATACCTAGCAGATAGTGTGCCAATGGGTGACAAGGTGAATTTCTCGAGACAAAATATGAAGTATACGCAGCAAATACAAGATACACACTGCCTTCAAATCGACCAGAACGCTCAGGGGAGTACTAACAAGAACCAAACCATACAATTAAGATCAGAATTCCAAGAATTGTGTATACAACCTACCATGCGAATGCGGCAGAGCATACATAGGAGAGAGCAGTAGACCACTCAAAGCGAGAACTCAGGAACACAAGAACAACGTCCGTAAGGGCGAAACAGAAAGATCAAGAATCGCCGAACATGTCTGGAACGAAGATCACCGCATCCAGTGGCATACCATAGAGATAGTGGCAAAGGACGAGAACACAACTCGTCGGAAACTCAGAGAAGCCACATACATCGCACTAGCAGAAAATCCAATAAGCCAAGCTAGTGTAGAAATGAAACACATATGGATTCCAATAATGCGCGAAGAGCTTAAGCACAATACACCATGTTGCGCCATAACTTCTGCGCAACCACGAAAAGTTATATATATATATATATATATATATATATATAAGTTCTAAAAATATGTATTGGGTTACTCAGTGGCTCAGCGGTAAAGATGTCAGACTAGTAAGTGAAAGGTACCAAGTTCGAATCTGAGAGTAGTCAAGTGCTTGGGAAAAATTATATATAACATATGAATTCGACTCAAGTGCGAAAACAGTCCTTCCCAGGACTAAGCCTGATGACGGAAGCAGAGTCCGCTTCCGAAACGTCGCGCTCAAAAAGCATAAACTGTGGAAATAGGCCGATAAACTCCACTAATAGGAAACCACAGTTACAAAACACTTATATTATCGAATTTTATAGTTTATGTTATAACAAAGACTTTTTTTGTTTTTGTTGTTGTTACCGTCAACAAACTTTCAAACAACGTGTTGGATTAAAAGTGTAGTAATTTCCCTGTTTGCATTTAGGTTTTAGAAATTATTGGTAACTAATAAAAATGTATTACTTTAGTGGTTTATTGTAATTTCAAGTATGCAAACTGTGACATTCTGTATTTCAGTTTTTATACCTAGTAATTTTTTGAATAAATAAACGACGCAGTTACGTTATTTAAATGTAGTAAGTTTCAATAACTTTCTTTTTGTGTCTCCCTCTAGAAATACTAGCTTAAACTCCTCAAAAAAAACATCTAGAAAGACAATGTTCTAGGCCTAGCCCGGGAAAAAGTTAAAATTTTTAGTTTGGTACCACTGATTTTTCATACCTGAACAATTTCCTACAGCTCTCCCACATTTTACAGCCGTTTGAAATGATGTTCAGTGTTGCCGCCTTTACCTAAAACATGGTGACGTCACAAAACAAATATAATATATACTGGCCGCCATAAATAAATGAACACCCAGAAAACGCTAATGTATTTTAATGAAATTTTCACAAAACGTGTATTTTATTCCTATTCAGAAACGATAAAATTTCAGCATGCTACAATAAAAATTAATCAAGTAATCATCGACAATGAAACAAAAACTTTATTTTCATTTGACATTAGTTACTTAAAGTGTCAATGTTAATCATATTTGTAAGATTAATAAGTAAACACATTAAATCTGATATAATGCCCCCTGTGCTATATCGTGCAAATTTCTAGTAGTTAACCGAGTTTGAACGTGGCAGAATAATCGGTCTACCAGAAGACCGATTAGAAATTCGTGATGTTGCCGGTCGCGTGGGACGCAGTGTCGCCACAATTTTCTTATGTTCGCGAAGATGGTCAAAAAATAATGAGGAACGACAACGTTTGCGTCCCGGACGTCCTCTATGCGCCACTGATCGTGAAGATCGTGCTCTGTCGCTTGTAGCTATTCGGGATCGTTTTTCATCAACAAAGGAAATTAGTGATAGATGAAGAGGATTAACTGATCATCAAATCTCCTTACGATCGTGTAACGGTATAAACGGGTGGTAGAACGGGATTACAGATAAAATTGGCCTTTTTGCCCCGACTAGCCAGCGTATGGGTATGGGTATGATGTTGATAAATTTTGCACATCCAGAATAATAAAACGTACGTAAGTCAAAATAGGGGACGAAGACGTAATCAGATCGGTTTAGGGCGCCAGAATGTTTGGTAGTCAAAATAAGGGACGTCGTGCCAAAATTACAAGTACATAGCGTGTCTAAACTTACAAAAAACATACGCTTACCTATCCGCAATCAATCCCAGGTGTACTGGACAACAGCTCAGAAAACTACCTGAAATTGGCTTCAAAATAGCACTACATGCTTGACAAACAAAAGCGTGATAAACACTCAATAAAGTTACGTTACTACACCTCAGTGTAAATAATTAGGCATTGACTAATAATCTTAAGAACAAAAAAAAGCTATAGAATGCACTCTAAATGAATTAATACTCAACTAGAAATCAAATAAAACACTAAATATCATTTACGCTATTACTCAATAATAAAAAAACTGTAACTTCGTTACGTTAAAACTTAAACTCATAAACTACCGGTAAACTTGCAATTTGCAAAAAAACTTTTATGTAACACAAAAGGGTTTTCACAGAATTAATAATATTTATATTAAATAATCAGAAGATTATGGCTAAATGTTAAAACCGAAAGCATATATGAACATAATCTAATGCAGTGTACTAATGTATTTTATTTACCATGAAACTGGAACAAAATTTTAAAAGATTCTGTGTCGGCAAGTTTAAATGCAAATCATAAATAAAGTCGACAGTAGGCTAATTTGTTGTTACTAAGATACTGTGATATATCATGCCATGTGTTTGCTGTCAATCATGCTGTTTACAACATTGACATTTCCGTGCTATAAAACACATTACGCCCATTTGATATAAAAACATTATGGTGGCAAAATAAAATAAAACAAATTTATAAAACCTAAACAAAGCTATAATAAGATAAAAAAATAGTATAATATAAATGTGAACACACGATAATGCGTATATAAGATATCAAATTCTTAAAGGGCGACAGAATGTCTGGCCAGGATCCTGCGTAACGCCGTTCTAAATTGCTTAACATATATATCGTGGATTATTTATCCACACCACTATAGGGTCAAGTGCCCGTTGATACTAAAATTAAAAAAAAGTGTGAATGCGGAGCGTCAGAATTATGATTATTTACAATAACTAAACCAAAACAACAACTTAAATTAAAAGAAAAGGTACACGACTCCGCTTTCAAACCTTCGTTAACAAAAAAAAACAATTCGAGGTACACACAAGAAATCTTGAAAATATTAAATAAAAAAAACACAATATTATACTACCTTACTGCCTAGATTAACACCTCTCCTGTGTTACAACAATTGAAAACGAACCAGGTGGTCGGTTACTGCTAGTACGGAAGCGGAATCTCCCTGCTCTGACAAAATGATGATTGCAAATGTTGACTAATATTCTTTTGTACATAAACGATTCCTTGATTGAATCTCGGTAAAATGTTACTGCATTAATTAAAAACTTCTTTTAAAATAACAATTTGTGCGCTCAACTGGCTTGTTAACTTTTATCTTTCAAATAGTTTTATTTACACTAACAATCCAAAAGGTTATTAACGTTATTTAAATAAAAGTAATTTTTATATACTGCGAAAGTTTCTGTATATATTTCAACACGCCATACACGGCAATTAAGTGGCACTACAAGAACGTTAATTTTTTTATAAATCCGCAAAAGCGATATAAACCAATGAGTTCACAGAAGCACTAAAATAATACGACGGTGATCTCTAGCTAACTTGATTACGTAAAATCGAAATCGGCACTAGGTCTAATCCTTTGGTGATTGAACAATTTTAGTAAAATCCCTTCACAGGTTTTCTTCAGAGAGTAGATAACTACCCTTACAACAGAAAAGTACGTTCGTTAAACACCAAAAGGTCCAATATATCAACGTTCTAAACCACCCCTTAAAGCCGTAACAACAAACGTCACCGTACTACTACTCGGGAGCGCTGTTAGTTTCAGAATCATGCAAATTATATCTAAAAAATCCATCTTGGATTTTGAATCCCACCACTCACAAAAAAATCTCATTTAATTTAGTTCCACCAATTAAAAAAACGGAAGGAGATTTGATACCCCTACACACAAACTTCGTTTCCCATCGTAAGGACTCGACAATTTTCAAAAGTGTAAACGTCAGCAGAATCAACGTGCAAAATATCTCCGTATTTTCATTAAAGTACAAGCAGTTAGTCCCACATTCTACCTCTACGATTTAAAACCAACATACTCAATATTAAACTGAACTATTATAACTACTCGACTTCCTGTCGCCAGACCGATATCAAACACATATAAATCTACATTCTTTATTTAAGTTACTTAATTTTACAAAACTTTCTATCAACTTTTAAGGAAATCAAACGAAATAAACGTTATTTACACTTATATACAACTACACACAAATAATACGTTACTCAACATTCAGTAAACGGGGAATAATAAGGAAAACAATCTAAATTACGGAATAGTAATTCACAAACAAAACAAACTTAAGCTCGCAACACACCTTCCTTAAAGGTCGCAACACACGTTAAACAAATTTATCCATAAAACTCAACCTGACAACAAAAATTTGACGGTAAATCGCTAGAAAATCGTGATCCTATCACAATCGACGTATCGAAAAATTCGATCTTTTGGGCTCAGATCATACCGACCATTTCTTTCTTCACCTCTAAATCCACGCCATCGTACAGCACTGCGGCAATGGTGTAACGAGAGGTTGCATTGCAATGTGCAATTAAATTAAGTAATCTTTACTGACGAATCTCGATTTGGTTTATGGGCTCATGATGGTCGCAGATTGGTTAGAAGACGTGCTGGAGAAAGACGCAATTTACATTTTTCTGTACAACGACATACTGCTCTCACTAAAAGTGTGATGGTGTAGGGGCTATCTGCCATGGAAGCAGTTCTCTAGTAGTTATTGAGGGAACATTAAATTCAAATCGGTACATTAACAACGCTCTTGAACCAGTATTACTGCCATATCTGCAAGAAATATAAAATCCAATTTTTCAGCAAGATAATGCATAGCAGCATACTGTAAGGGTTGGAGTTTCTGAATACTGCTAATGTTGATCTTCTTCCATGGCCTTCTCGTTCGCCGGACTTATCACCAATCGAACATTTATGTGATATGGCATGACGGAGAATAAATGATTTACTGGCACTCCCAAACAATGTAGATGTCCTTCAACAACGGATTTTACAGCGTGGGATAGTATATCTCAGTTTAGCATAGATTCACTCATTTCAACTATGTCTAATCGACTAGCTGAATGTGTGAGAAATACAGGGTCGAAGCGTTATTAATGTTAACAATATCGTTTATTAATAAGGTTAAAATACACGTTTACTGTGTGTTAATTTATTTATGGCGGTCAGTATATAAATATTATGGCAGCATACCGTGTAGACCTCTCAGTGGTCGTAGCTCGGGAAACTATTTGCTCTTGTGAAGATCTTTGCTTGTACAGAAATACGTTGGGCACATCTGGAGTAACCGGAAAGATGTCGAAAAACGTATTGCAGCACTGACCGGCAGTAGGACGATACCCTTAGTAGGGAGTGGTATATAGTCTGGGGTACAATTTGGTTAGTAACCGGTCTACCTGCTCTTCCGTTAGGTACTTCAAAAACTGGTATCATGCCTCAGATATCCTCTCTGGTTACGTCGGGCAATCAGGACTAAAACAAACTGGCTTTATTGTTGACGACGGAATAAACACGGAATAGCGAATAGGTACGAGGAGTTGTGATATTTATGGGAATTAATGTAATGCTCGAAAAACAGTTCCATACTCTATGTGTATCAGCCACAAATGCCACGCGTGTGCGATTGTTTGCCTTTTTTTATTAGGTGCCTGTGTGTATGTATAAACCTTTTAGATTGATGTATTTTAAATTTAGAGTGATAGTGGAAAAATTCAGCGCTTGTTGTTTCATAGGATGCATTAACTATCTAAGAATTATTTGTTTATGAAAAATGTATGAGCGTTTATATTGCTATTTTAGTAGATGCCTATACTGAGATCAGCGGTATGAGTTGCGATTTGTGTAATGTTTTTTTTAGTTTATTTAATCATGTGAATGTGTTCGTTTAATATGTAAGAATGTTTTATGCATCTCGCTCTTACTTTTCATCAAGATATATATATATATATATATATATATATATATATATATATATATATATATAGAGAGAGAGAGAGAGAGAGAGAGAGAGGTGTAAAAATTTCAGTTAACTGCGGTTATCTATAAAGAAAGTATTAAATTACTTTCGTCCGGATGAAATGAAAAGTTGAATTTATGATGCAAGTTGGTTAACGGTTTCAGTGTCTCTTGTTTGGGTACGTGAATTAAAGTGAGAGATGAAGAATTAATGTGTGAGTTCGTTTGTATACATTTTTTTCTACAGAAAGAGAAGTTTGTCTTCGTGATTATTCAATCGATGTGTAGATCTTGAGAGTCGAAGTTTATAGAGGGTGAAAGTTATAAAGACGTAGTTGAGAGGGGTTGAGTGGAGTGTGGAGTGAATTGGATACAGACAAAAGTGTTGATAGTAATTTGTTGCGTTTCGCTGTATCCGTATTTTTGGTTATCTACGTGGTTAACAACCCGTTACTATTGTAGAGTATGAACAACCTAGTGTATTTTTTAAATAGTGGAGTGTACAGTTCTTCATTTTTGGACCAGCCATTTTTGTATAGTTATTTATCCTAAATACTAATTACTATCGAAATTTCAGATCTTGAATGAATGTTGAGTAGATTTTATTTTATGACGCGAGAAGTAAATGACGTTTATTAATGAATATGGTATGTTACATACCGAGGCGGAAAGTGCTCCATTTCCTTTTGTTGTTTTTAGAGTTAAATTTAATTGCTGGTTATGCAGAATAATCTTGCGGAATTTACCTTATGTGTTTTTATCTTATGGTTTCTTTCTTTAGGTTGAAACGTAAGAACAGGTAACGAGTTTAATTACCTTTTGTTGCGGAACTGGACTATTTTTGGTTAATTTCCTTGGCATTTCCATTATACCATGCGTTTTGTGCCATAAGCCGGCACAATTATATTTGTGTATTTTATTCATACATCTTTATTTTTAAGAATTTTTGCGTTTGTTTGTGAGTTAGAAATTAGAAGCACGTCGTTTTTCAGATTTAAATCCATTATTAGCAGCGGAATAATTTGCGATTGATTAAGTCAAATGTATGATTACTTTTTTTTTTGAGTTTGAATAATGAGAGATTCGTATTTCATTTTAACGTAGTTTTATGGAAATTTAAGCTAAATTAAGGTTAAATTTCTAAGCTTCTGAACGATTAGGTTGAGATGCTTAGTAAAGTTCAATTTTATTTTCTTGATGAAATTTTTGAAGTTTCAATATTTAAGCACAGATTTCCAGAGTAATTTTTGATCAACATCGTTTTATGTTGTGAAGCTTTTTAACGTAAAAGTTTGAGTTTGAGTAATCAAGTTCCAAGATTTTAATGAGAACACTTTAAGATGGAAACAGCTGTTATTGAAAATTAAAAGAGCGTTTAACAATTAAATTTTAACAGAGAATTTTGCAGTCAATTTACAAATTGAGCCAAAAATTAAGGTGCGTATTACGATAGCTCGAACACTGCATGTTAGGAGTTTTTAAAGATTGTGTAAGTTTGTCGAATATTGGGCGAACAGTTCGCATTCCTAACTTATGAGGACGTTGAGATCTAGTTCATTACGCGATCAATTTAAAAATTAAAAGTCAGGTAGCGCCTTTGTGACATTTGATTACTGATTGTGACTTTGTTGAGTTGTACATTGAAAATCACAACCCTACCACTGAGCTATGTCGGTAACATATTTACGGGCTGGTGTTTTAGTGAGTGGCATGCCCGTAAAACAAAGCACACAGGCACGGATGCTGTTTAAACGGATGACAGTAATCTAAAGTCATGATCATGGGATGAAACGGAAACGCATGGGACAAACGGAGTTGGAGTGATTGAAAGTAAAAGGTGTGTTAAACAGTATGAATTGATAATCCTACGCGTAACGTATAGTATAAGCATAATCGTACGTTAGTGGTAAATAAAGAGAGCGACCAAGAGTGTTAGAGATTTTGGAACGATATGGAGAACCTACTGAATCTACATAAGCCAAGTGAAAGAGTGATTTTATTGGGAGGCATGAATAGATGGCTGGGTGTACAGAGTGAAAATACAAAACGAGTTCCAGAAAAGTTTACAGATTTAGGAGCAAACAGGAATGGTGAACACCTAGAAACTATTTGTGTAGAAAAAATTTGTTTGTATCTAATACCTGATTTAAAAATAAAAGTGTTCATACGTATACATGACAGACAGGTGAATAGGGAAGCGTGATTAACCTAATCGCTTATGATGGAGAATGCGTGAATCGAAGTGTGGAACGGATCAGTTTTTGAAATACATAGCGGAAAGTTTGGACAAAAGAGGGAATGGAGAAACAAGTTGAACGTGTCCAGTGTTAATGTAAAAAACCTGGTTGCTGGCAATGTGAGAATGAGGTTTGCAGAAGATTTGAATGTGAATTCGATGATATTGTATGTGCAAATAAGGAAAGAAGGAGCTTGGGTGTGCTTGAAAGACGTTGTTGTCAATTGTTCTGAACAGATATGTAGAACAGCGACTGCAGGGTAAGCATAAAAAAAGTCCTTGGTGAAGTGAATATGTAACAGAGGTAGTACGGAACAGAAAAGACGCGTACATGGCAATGATTGCTGCAAAAAATGAGACTGAGAGTGTACGGTTATATAAGATTGAGAAAGAAAGAAGCGAATGAGAAGGTAAGAATGAGTAAAGAGGAATCGAGGACAGCAGAATATGAGAAAATTCAGAACGATTTTGGGGTATATAAGTAACTTTTCTAGAAGTGGGCGAAAGCAGGACGCAATAGGAGTATGACTGAGGAGTTAAGAGCATGGAGAATGTGGAGGAGATACGGAACGAATTCGAGGATGATATCGAGTTAAATGAAGTAACTGGAGCCCTACAGAAGCTGCAGGTGTGGATGGAATTACTGGTAAAACGCTGAAGTATAGATGTGAAAAGCTTTAGAGTATTGTGCGAATTATTTAACACATATATTAAGCGTGTAAAAGTACCGATCAATTGCGAACGCTAAAGAGGGGTCTTAATTAGAATACGTATCTTTTAGGTATTAATTAAATCGTGTATTTTTTTATCTGTATATAAATGAATACGTTTTGATTAGAATCCAAAAAATTCTTAAAGATATTATCAGTTACTGATGACGATACCTGTAATTGCTATTGAAATTTATATAAAAATATATAAAAAATACACGATTTAATACCTAGAAGATAAATATTTTAATTATGTCTGATAATTGTGAAAGTATAATACAGCGGGAACAGTTTGTTGGGTGTACCCCTGTAAGGTATTTGGAAAAGTACGTGCAATAACACAGAATAGTATTTGCGATGTTCAGGTTGCTTCATGCCAGGAAGATGATGCGTGGATCGAATGATTGTTCTGCAGCAAAAATCATAAATGTTTTAATGTTTTAATACATGATTAAATATGAAAAAGAAGCTGTATTGTACATTTATAGACTTGGAGAAATTGTATGACTGAGTGAATGGGGGAATGCTCTGTGGCATTCTTGAAACATTTTAGTTTGCGTTCGGTGTAAAAGTCGAGGATTTAAAGGCAACCGTTACAAGGTTCAATAACAACTACAGCTATCTTCAATAAAACAATTTAAAGTGCTAACAAATACTAATGACAAAAAAATTAATAAAATATGAAATCGCTAAGAAAATATGCCTAATATGATAATACGACTTAAAATTTAAAAATTAAGTTATTAATAGATTAAATATTATTAAACCGTCTTGAAAATGACATCCCAGAACACTTTCTACGGAGTAAAGTTGACAATGAAAAATGCCATACTCAATAAACAAGTTTAACAAAATTTAATAACAGTAGAATATCGGTTGTGACAGTTTCATACGAAAGTTGTAAAAGCAATCACAACTAAAAACTTGCAACTGTATTATGATGCAATGCAAACAGAATGTTCCCATTTGATTTAATTGTAATTTGACCTATGTGTGTAAAATATTTTCGATGTATTGATACTTACTTGCTGAGAATATATAACGTATGTTCTACTAAGGTCTACCAGCGGGCGTACCTTGGTAATAGATTATTGCAGAGCTTTGTAGAAAAAATTTATAATTAAACTGCACACGAGAAAAAGCTGGAAATAATTTTTAAATTCGTAGAATGACTGCGTAATTGGTACACTAATTTATAAAATCTAGATTTTCTAAAAAAGTGTCACCATAAGGCACGATAATGGTGTCCGCACTCAATTTCTCTAAAGTTTTGCAATATCTTGTGTCTAAATTTATTAGTATATCTCTGGAAATAAAGTGGTAGGATTTAAAAAAAAAAGATTTTAAATTAACTTTAAAAGATAGCTTTAGTTAGCGTTAACCAAAAGTAGCATATTAGAAATGATCTACATTTCTTCCATTATTTGCGCCATAAACTATTCTTTTGTACTTTACTATATGGTCGGTAGAGGGAGCTCTTTAAAACATTTATGATTTTTGTAGTTTTTCCTAAAATTTTCAAACATAACGGTAGTACGTTTTGACATTGGCAAGAAGACGACAAAATACTAAATAATTTGGTGAAAACCGCAAATCTCTTTTTTCCGAAACTGCAACTATTTACAAAAGGCTATCACTAAAAGCTTAATACAATTTAAATTTAAAGAACAGTAGTAAATAGGAAAACAATAACAGCAAAGGGTTCGTGAGGGCATAGGAAGCATGGTACAATATTTTTGTATTAAGGTATTCGACTCAGAAGTGTACAGGAAATTTCACTACTTGGAGCTTTTGTGCCAATTTATACCGGGTGATTCACGTCGATGGTACCTTAGACGTTTACGGAAAACGAGAGATGAGATCTTTTTGAAAATTTGGTCACTTGCATGGCTGGCTCGGATCTATTGATCTAAAATATTTTCAGGGTTGCGACGTCGCTTATGTGGAAAAGTGGGATCACCTTTGATATTTTTAATGGGACGCCTTGTATATTATTACATTTTTGGGTTCGCTATTACTTTTAAATTATTTTGCCTCACATATTCCTATGCCTATCTTCAACCGTTTTTGAGTAATTAATTAATTTCTTTATTTTTTAGCCAAAACATGGTTCCAATCGAATGTTCATTATTGTGGTGTTTGAATTTGTAGAAAGTTGAAATTCTAGATGCACTCTACGAATAATCTGTTCATCAGTTCTGCGTAACGAAATTGGTTCCATATTGTACAGGGTCGTTCGAAATTCGTTACGTTTCCGCAAGGTACAAAAATGCAGAAAAGTTAATTACTTCAAATGGGACACCTGTTTATTATCGAATATTCTGATAGACAATTGAAGTCCCTTTAAAATGATGTATCATGTTCCTATACCTAAACAGATCACCGACCTCACACCTCTTGATTTTTACTTGTGGGGTAATTTGAAGAGGAAGGTTTGTATGACACGGTACTCACGAAACAAGACCTGCGTCAACGAGTTGTCAGGAGCATTGAAGAGCTAGATCCCACAGAGATAAGGCAGGCCACAATTTCATCAACGATTATTCGTATTCTGAAATGTTTGAAAACCAACGGTCGTCATTTTGAAAATTTTTTGTAAATGCTTTCTAGTTTTGTTAGTTCTTGTTTGATATTATTTGCATTGCGATTCATGTTTAACTGAATTTGTTATTTGGCGTTCTTTTTTTATAAATGACAGTAGGTATTAATAATTAATGAAATTATTGTATAATCGTACAAACTTTCTTTTGTCCATTGGTGGCAAATTAGGATACATTTCGTTGAACTTTCTGCATGTTCTCGCTATAATTTGGTCACATTGTCCATGAAAAATAAATAGTTTTATCAAAACTTGAATTGTGTAGTAATTTCCTGCTATTTTGACCCTTTTCAAATTTCTCCCGTTAATAAACACCCGAATGTTTTATTATTAGTGCACTAATTGTGACAGAAAAGACAGAATAGTGCGATTTTTATAGGAACATGCTTCTATTTCGGAAACCTTACTGTTTAAGTATAGGAACATGATATATCATTTTAAAGGGACTTCAATTGTCTATCAGAATATTCGATAATATACAGGGTGTCCCATTTGAAATAATGAACTTTTCTGCATTTTTGTACCTTGCGGAAACGTAACGAATTTCGAACGACCCTGTACAATATGGAACCAATTTCGTTACGCAGAACTGATGAACAGCTTATTCATAGAGTGCATCCAGAATTTCAACTTTCTACAAATTCAAACACCACAATAATGAACATTCGATTGGAACCATGTTTTGGCTAAAAAATAAGGAAATTAATTAATTACTCAAAAACGGTTGAAGATAGGCATAGGGATGTGTGATGCAAAAATAATTTAAAAGTAATAGCGAACCCAACAATGTAATAATATACAGGGCGTCTCATTAAAAATATCAAAGGTGATGCCACTTTTCCACATAAGCGGCAACCTAGCAACGCTGATAATATTTTAGATCGATAGATCTGAGCCAGCCATGCAAGTGACCAAATATTCAAAAAGATCCCGTGTCTCGTTTTCCGTAAACGTCTAAGGTACCATCGACGTGAATCACCCTGTATATACCTCGTATATACATTGACAATGGGCCTTAAAGGAACATTATGTTTGTGAATCTTTGGTTAACGATGTAGTTTTCAGACTTAATTTTGTTTTATTTCTTCAGGAATATAGGATATTTTAATAAATTCCTGTTTTCAAAAAGAACTTCTTTGCAGTATCTTTTGGTAATTCACCATATATTTGTGGTTCCAATAATTGTTAAATTTTAAATTTCTAATAATTCACTTAAATAACTATTGTGTGATCGTAGTACAATAACTATATTATTATTCCGTTTAAAATCTAATAAGGCAAATTACCTTTGAGAGGTTTCGCTTGACGTAATATTCCAATTGTTTCTTATTTAACTTTATGCATCGTCCAAATATCTAATTAATCTTCACTAAAATAAAATAAAATTAGATTCCGTTTCGATTGCGTTTAACTAACTGTAATAACAGACTTATCTTTGCGTTTTCATATTTCATAAACATGACAATTTAATTAACTTTTACTTATTCAACAATTATCATTTACTTGTGTACAGTAAATAAAGATACACGATTTCCAACCTACAAGACAATAATAATAATTATTTATGTATCGCTCAAGATTTGAAGTACGAAAAATATTTAACATTTAAATTAACTTTATTTATTTAATGGAAACCTCGCTTCTAAGCTTGATTATTATTAAACCTGTTAATTAAGTTGCGATAGTGGTTTTAGGGAAGTACAATTTCATTAGCGGGTTGGAAAATTATATCCCCATTATCTTCTTATAATAATATATGTTCACTTGCATTTTACAGTTATTGAAATATCAACACTTGAGAATCTATGTAAGATTAGACTTACCCATACAGAAAAATGATTATGTAGCTACTGAATCACTTACCTGAAAAAAAAAAGAAATTATATTAATTACAAAGATAATAATTATTAGTCTAACGTTAAAGTATGCAAAACCGGCCAGTAATATTGATACTAATCAATTTAAATTTTTAAACCCGTTTTAAAAACTCTTGCCAATCGTTTATTACCTGTACTAACAGTTTCACCAAGTTATTGTAATCAGTTTGTTTCTTAAACGACCAAGTAAAAATATTATTTCCAATAATAATACGCAACACCAGATATTTTCAACAAAATTTCAACTTGTAAAGGCAAAGGTGCACTGTGATGAATTCTGGATAAATAGTTTACAATTGATATTGATTAAAACAAGAAACAAATTTAGAATTATAACTCAATATAATCACTTCATTTATTTACAACACATAATAATAGGGAGAAAAACCAAGACATTCCTTCTTCTGGAATAGTGAGTAAAACTGTAGTTCCCGTGGCAATACCGCTGAGTGCGCGCCCACATACACGGTAAATCGTTCGAAACTTGTTAGACTGACATTGTGTGTTGCCAGAAGTATTCTACGCCAGTTGCTGTTGTGAGCTTTAAAGTGATGGATCCAAGAAACGTAATTTTATTAGCGATGGTTTTACGGCAGTATTGGGTACATCCCATTATGAAGGTCGGATATCTGGAAGAGGTATATCATACAGTATTTAAAAAACTTCCAGAGAAGTTCTTGGGCAAGTAGAGGGGCGTTTGAATATTTAGTCAAATTTACTTATTTATTTATTTATACAAACTACACAGGGCATATGACAAATTACATAGTGGGATACTGAATACATATGTATATATGTATATAATAAATATTTATGGTCGTCTACATATGAAAACATTTTGATATACAACCTTAATATAAAACTTTTGAGGTACAAGAAGTCTTCTTTATAATATTAATCAATTCCATAAAAGTTTACTAATTGTTTCGAAAACACATTAAATTTTAAGGTAACATCGAAGTTCGGTACTAAGTTGCAAATTTCGTTATAAAGTCGCAGTATTTGCAAAAACGGTCGATTGAAAGCATGCTTTGTCATAGGTATACAAAAGAAAGAGGCATCCCTGGCAGCTACGCGATGAATTTTAATTTTTAATTTAATCTTTAATTCTAAAATTTTAAATATTAAAAGCCAAGTGCAACAAAAATATATTTCTCATTTTTGCTAAGCTTTGAATTTCGAAATCAGTTCTTAGGACAACTGACGTAACGTTGTTATAGTTTTTATAGTTTGGGAAGTTTTTTGTTTATCACATAATGGAACCTAAAGTCTTGTAAGCACTAGCCACTGTAACATTTATGTGTTGATTAAAATTTAATTTATCATCATATGTTACTCCCAAATATTTTATTGTAGTTACACGTTCCAAGTTTAATCCGTCAATTTTATAATCAAACATGATTGTATTTTTCTTACGAGAAAAGATAAAATCTTACATTTTCTTATGTTCAAAGGTAGTTTTGCTTGATGTGTTACCGTTAAATTTCACAGAGAGTTTGCGATTACACTGATAAGAAGCAAAAAATGTTATCATATTATTTGATAAACCGTTTTGATACAGCTTTTGTAACAATAATTCATGGTGTACTTTATCGAACGCTTTCTGAAAATCTGCGTAAATTACACCCATTTGATTGTTTCTTTATAAAGACTCATAAACGTGATTCGTAAACACCGATAAATTAGAAATTATGGATTTGTTGGGAACAAAAAACAAAAAACATGTCTAAAGAGGAAAAAAGAAAAAAAGAAACTTTTAGGATATGAAAACTTATACTAACGAAAACGAGAATAAAACTTAGAAAAAACTAATACAAAAATAACAACGTTTTTTTCAAAAACCAACCATTTCTCAAGAAAACAAAGATCTTATGTCTACATCAACGGTGGAATTAGAAACTGAACCAAGTAGCAGACAAATGGTGCCCGATTTCGTGATTCCTACAGTATGCTCAACTACTGATGAAGAACTGCTGCAGCTTAGGTAAAACTCAAGTATAGCTTAGATCACATTCGCTGTTCAATGTCGCGCTAAGGAAATGTTTTTCTTTAAATACCGTTTGTTTATGTGTGGAAGTTATACTTATTATTATTTATTTTTTTTGTTAAACCTAATATTGTAATAGATTATTTGCATATTGCACCGTTTTATATTAAAATCGCACTTGAATTTTATTAAAAATTATTATTAATTTTATTTATGTATTTAATAATAGATATTTATGTATTAAGGGCATAATCAGAAGAGTATGGCTCGAGGGAATGTTAAAAGCCCGACGCGAAGCGGAGGGCTTTTATATTCTGAGAGCCATAATCTACAATTATGCCCGTGGTACATACAATGTTTTATTTTATTTCGCACCATGAAACTGGCACAAAATTTTAAAAAGATTCAGTATTTTCGGCAAGTTTTTAAATGCAAATGCAGTGAAATAAAGTCGACAGTAGGCTAATTTGTTGTTACTAAGATACTGTGATATTGCTAAATTGTTGCTAAGATACTGTTTGTTTGTAAATAATTTGCATTCTAAAATGGAAGGTGAAAACGCAAAAACCTATTCACAAGAAATTTTAGATGAATTTGACGCCGCCCAGGCAAAAATAATTCCAAGTAAATCGAAATATTTATACATAAAAGAGCACGAAAAGTTTGCACAAAAATGTGTCCACAAAATGTGATGAAAAAGTTGTGATGGCATACTTGTCTCAAATGGTAAGGGATTGTACATATACATTAGTCAATTATCTCTATTCAATAAATATCTATTTTTGCAGTCAAGGATGTATAAGCCGTCTTGAATATGATACGATGATTCTATTTCCATTAATTTGGCTAAAGCGGGTAAAGATCGCTCATTCAGGACGCAACAATACTTCAAAAATTTAAAATAGCTATGCAATACTAAGACCAAGTGTATTCTATATGTAGGATCAGGCGAGAGCATTGTTGTTAACCTCTGTTCTGTAAATACATAAATACAATAGTATTCAAATTCCGATAAAACTATTGATGTGTGATCTTCTAGTGGTTAAATAATAATGTAGTTTTCCTGTTATATATCGATTAATATGTTGCAGACCTAGTACTATCAAAACCTTGGCTTGTAAAACCTAGAGGGGAGGGAGGATTTTATGAGCATTTTTTGCTATATATGTGAAAACATTTCACGGTACCTTCAATTGACGTTCGCATCTCCACAAGAAAGAGTCAAATTCCAAAAAAAGCTGTGGCATTTGTCGATTTGTTTTTTACGTGCAGATTCGAGGAAGAGCTCGTGTCCCACAAAACAGCGATCAGCTTTTCAGAGGACAACGCCTTTCCGCCGTTAGGGAGTCCTTATGTTAACCCGATATTGTAGCTGCTCGGTCTGCCATTTCACGGAGTGGGCAGCGACACAAAATAGGAAGCGGATAAATATAACGAGATTAACACCGCCAAAATACATGGCTCCGCCGGTTGAGACTCAGGTAGCACTTTCGTCGACATCCACCGCTGTCGCAGCAGTCGCCACCGACATCTCGCATGGAAGCAATGAATAAAACGCCCGCCCCGAATCTACCGACCATGATGACTTCATCACGCAGAAGAAGACCGTTCGCCTGCCATCGCCGCGCTCGATGTACAACACGTTTTAGCCACTGGAGGAGTCGAAGGACAAACCAACGCCAATGGACCAGACCACAACCGCAGTCGAGACTAGGAAGAGAGTGCCGTGCGTAATCCTTTGTCAGAAAGAAAAACTAGATAGCTTTCTCCCGAGCACTCGATTGATAAGGGATCGCCTTCATGAGGGCCAAAGCCATCAATAAAGGAATCCGGATAAAGCCTCTTTATCTCCAGGTCCGAGACAGCCCAATAAGGTGTATGTTATCCACACCTATCAGACAAAGAGCAAGTGCTTAGCTAAGATGGTAATACGTGGCCTGTTCGTAGAACTTTCCGAGGCTGACGTTAGCTTAGAGCTGACACTAAGAGGTATTAATGTTCTCTCTTGCTTCAGATTCCCTTTGTGCTGGTATACCTACCGAGCTCAGACGACAAGACGATTTGGAAGGTGAAGTCCCAAAGTTCCCTTGACCTCGACTACGAAAGCAGATGGAAGCTTCACAGTGACCGAAGAGGACACCGCTGATTGCGACGCCTTCTTCATCCCGGTCTGGGATCAGTTACGTGCGAGCAGTGGCAAATGAAGTTAGAAAGGAGCAAATTCCGAAAGTGGCTTTCGGCGCTGTCGATACCACGCCACCCCTGCCCTCCTTAGGTTTCGACTCCGTGTTTGACTTCCTCGGAAGTCTCAATATGGAGATAACCGTATCTGTGATTCGTAAGGTGACAACGGCACTAGCTCAGTCTAAAACTGCAATTGATATGCAGATATTGTTGCTCGCGCAACCGGGTAACCTCACAAAAGTCCGACGTGACCATTGGTATCTAAGGTTAAGTTATATAGTATCGATTGCGCATATGTTTTGTTTAACCATACCGTTTCTTCAACAGCGCTTTACGCTTAGGAATACTAACACGACAACCGTACTGTGGCAGCCTAAACGGTTTAGTTCGGCTTCTATTGCGTTTAATACTTGTGTCTTTTCTTTTATAGATTTCGTTTCGCTCGTTCCCATCTTATTACCTTAACAACAAACGGAACATGCTATACTAGGGGTTACCAGTTATTTCGATGGAGATGTTGAGGCAGTATACTCCACTATACTGCCGTTTCTCTAGCTGTCACTACTCGCAGTCTCCTATAAACGGAAGAAAAGGGGAAAGAAGACCAATAACATAGTATTATCCATGCCGCCTATTACCCCTGTAATAACAGAAAAACGAAGACGTCAACATGGTCCGAAAGGTTACCATGTCTCAAAGCCATGCAGTGTTCCCATATTATTAGCTGCACTATTAGGAGGTATCAAGACACCCTTTTTCTGGTTCAACTGTACAACTAACACACTAAAATCAATGCATATTTATAGCACGATAACAAAATGTTCTTTACACGAGTCCTAGGTTACATAAAAATTACTATTTCACTCTGCGCTGCAATTTCTACTTAGTACTAAGATCCTCTCATTTCAAATTTAATACGCATGTACAGTATGGTCCAATTTTGATGGGATTAAATGGGTAAGTAGGTACTCCTGCTTTGCTGTAATTCATTTATTTTCGAACTTAGAACAAAATTATTTTAACATCATTATTGCACTTAATGCAGCATTAACTGAATATACAGTGTGTCTCTAAAAGATTTGTACAAAATACTAGGACACATTCCTTAGACTAGGAAATGAAGATCTAGCTCAACTTACCTTAGTTCAAAAGTTGATAGGTTACGAAATACAAGGTCTCAAAATTAAATATATTTTTTAAACTCTTTTTTAAATATCTAGCTTAATAATAACAGGATTCGCATGAAATTTGTTACCTAGGGGTTTTCTATAATGAAAAATTCAGATTTGAGTATAGTTTTGATGTATCTTCCCTCTGCCTGCATTTAAAGCTCCATAACTTCTTTTTGTCTCGGTATATCAAATGTCTAGTCAGAAATTCTTATTCCCTGATATGTTTTCTTCAACAACAAAAATAATTTGTAGATGTCGCTTCGAGCAGCTGTTTCTGTGATAATCAAATTTAAATGTTTCATTGCGGACTAAAATTCAGCATAGCCCTTCTTCACACTTTATCCAGGCTTAGGACTGGCCCAAGAAGTTTGGAGCATGGTTAAGGGCCAACTGACCAACAACAACAGAACTTTACACAACAACATAACAAGAATGAATTGGCAAAAAATAATAGGCATAGCATACAAAGTCAATAACAAACGACCAAAATAGCAAACTTTTCTTAAATTATAAATTGTTCAATTAAACTCGAAGTAAATGTTGAAAGTGACCCCTGTTTTTATGTACACAAAGATTCATTCTACGGAAAAATTGATTTGCACCCTAACTATCATTCATTCTACGGAAAAATTGATTTGCACCCTAACTATCATCTGTTAACCATATCCTTAGATACGCCAAGTTCGAAACCAATGTATCTGGCGCTCAGACTCGGATCTTCTTCAGCTCATTCTAAAATTTCTTCCGCAACCTGTGCTGTTCTAATAGTACGATTCCGTCAATAATCAACCGTACCAGAAGCAAAACTATGGGTTGCTCGAAGGCGTCTTTCAACGCGTCTATTTGGAAATCTTTCTTGGTATACTCTGACCGATTCCCGCCCATTTTCTTAGCAATAACCACAAACTAATATCACATCCGTCATTTCTGCGTTAGTGTAGGGTACGGCCATAGGAAAAAATTGAAGAAGGAAATTAAAATTACAATAAAGATTTGTTAGATTGAATTGTTTGACAATACCCTTTTGAAACTAATGACAATAAAACATTTAAATTCGATTATCACAGAAACGGATGCTCAAAGAGATATGTACAAGGTATACCTTTTTTGAAGAAAACATGTTGGGGAATAAGAATTTCTAACTAGAAATATGATATACCGAGGCGTAAAACAGTTATGGAGATTTAAATATAAACAAAGGGTTGTTGGTGGTGCCTTCTGGAAGATACATCAAAACTATTATCAAATCTTGATTTCTCATCATAGAAAACCTCTAGGTACCGAATTTCTTGCAGATCTTGTTATTATTAAGATAGATATTTAAAAAGAGTTTAAAAAAATAGTAAATTTGACACTCTGTATTTCGGAAACTATCAACGTTTGGACCAAGATAAATTTGGCTAGATCCTCATATTTTAGTCTCAGGAATTTGTGATAGTATTCTGTACAGACCTTTTAGAAACACCCTGTATAGTTATGTGGTACCGCACCTGTATCCAGCTAGTAGAAAGAACGTCATTGAAATAACTTCGAACTGCTAACGCATTATGGGCACCATCTTATTCAAAAATAGGCGTTCTTCACCGTGTCTATAGGAATACAATCAAGAATTGTTTCCTGATATGTGGATGTATCTATCAGATATAAAGGCTACTTTAAGAGTATAATATAATAAACGATGTTGGTTTTGTTAACAACACACGTCAATCCCAAATTTTCATTGCATACTCCTAGCTTGCCCAATAGTGGTTATTGCATATTAAAAATTCCAGCACTTGAGACTTCAAACACACTTCAAATAACGTTATCGCTAAAACATTGAACATATGGTTTGAATGATGAAGATGTGATGGGTTCAGTCCACTCTATACCACTATATTGATGAGTCTATTTCAATTAAAACCATGGTATGTAAAATAAAGGTTCAGGTTACAAAGCTGCCATAAAATATTTCGTAAATAAATTCAAAGTTCATTCTCTGAAGAACACAGTTTTTCAATCGTATAAAGTATTCAGTGATTGACGATAATATTTTAGATTGGGAGCATTTCAAGGATACTTTTTTATTGGCACACCATTGTACCTATTTAAAGCACGTCTTGGCGTGTATAAATCGAACTTTCAAAAACGCGCGTTTTTTAAAGCTACCATGGCGCAACATCAACAACTCAAGAAACGTGAAGTCTAAATAACAATTTTTTGATTATTGTTCTCACAGGAGTACCTTGTAACGTCAAATAAAATATTACTAAGAAATTCAAACCATTTATTTAAACATTATTTAACACTTTTAATTTTAAAAATGAAAATAGAAAGTACAGTTAGTATTGTTAGATATATTAATTTTTATTTACATATTTTACATTATTAGATCTTATTTCTATTTTGGTAGTAATAATACTAGTATTTATGATTTCAATGTGCACCAATAAAAAAAAATACCCTAAAGTATTCGTTGATAACTGGATAGCGTGTTTTAAAGACATTTTTATCCACTTATACTTTAATATGCTATTCTGCCACTTATTGTTTTAATGAAAAAGTGAAATTATTCTTAAACTTGCAAAATAATAACATTTTGGTGTTCATTATTGATTATTTAATTTGTGTGCTTTTCTACTCAAAATAAAATTTTGCTAACATTATTTTGTGGTCGTCAATAAGTCTTTTAAAATTGTATCTGCTTCAAATAATGCAGTTGTTGAAGAACGAATTATTATTTTCAGCAATTACAAAAATAGAAGGAGATGGTCAGGCACAAATTTGATTATAATGTTGATAACGATGATGATGGCTTTGATGATAATTTTATAAACAAAATGATTTAATCAACTGTTGTGAAGACCGTGAAGCAGTTTCTAAAGTAATACCTCATGCTATTGATCCTGATTTTGAACACATTATATTGTTTCAAAATGAAAAAAATGGATTTAATGAACTATTGTTATTAAAATTAAAATGAAAGTTTTTTAGACCAAAAATGTTCAGTATTGTCCTTTTGGAAGAATACGCAAACAAAAATATGTGGCAAGATAAAGGAAATAACGATAAAATTTGGAAATAAAAAAGTCATCGCTATTAATCTGGGAAAGGATAAATTTGTATGTATCTTTTATGGATTGTTGGTTATTATGTTCAAACAACAATACGAAACTTGATTTTACATTTAATATTTTATTGAAAATTATTTTATAGGTCCTTTTGATTAAAAAGTGGTTTTAAAATAAGATATTACAATTTAGAGCCATAATCTACGGTGGATTAAATTATATTAAGCAGTTCTTATAGTTAAACAATTACCAAAAGCTTTACAATAAAAAAACGTGCTTGTTTCATTACTGCTTAAATATTGTTATCGTTTTAAGTTAAAAACCATGCAGTTATATTTATATTTTCCAATCTTTAAACGTTTCAATAGCAACCACAGCTATTGTTCACAGTAAAAAGGAGTAAACTGTCAGGTGGGCGTGATTTTATCACATGTTTGTCGTTAAGTTCGAAATTATAAAACTATTTGTTAATACCGCATATCTCAAATGTAGTATAAATTCATGAAATTCAATTTGATAACGCATAAATTTTTGCAAAGCTTTCGATTGTAATGTTTTACGTTTTTTTTCTTTACGTATTTCGAAGGTATTCCAAATTTGTATAAATAGTGATCGCATTTAGAGTTCTTTAAAAAAAAGCGAAAAAACGCGTTGTTTATCAAAGTAGGATGAAAGATTAAAATGAAAATGTGATTTACGTATTGGTATCGATTATTAGTGAGATATCGTTAAATATAGTCATTTACGTTAAAATTGCGTCATAAGAAAATTACACAACACATTAAAATTGTTAGTTTGTATTTAAATAACGTATAGAAAAGCATATTTCGCATTTTATTTTGACAAAGTAGGCGACAATTTGTCGGAATATTTCGATAAAGATTTTTGGTCTTAAGTAAAGAGTTTAGCTTTTAGGTACGACGCATTAAAGTCTAGCGTCGTTATGAAGATTTCAATTTACAAGATACTGTAGGCCCGTGGATTGAAAAGTTTATATCGTGTTGGTGCGTATTTGAAAAATTTAAGTAATCTTTTTATGATTGGTTAATTAACATAGAAGGGAGATGATATTGAAGATGGCGAAAAATGAATATAGCTTAAGCCAGTCTTACTAGAGATTTAGTGCAGGGCTTATCCTTATTTGCGGCTCCGCCGCCTACACGAACATTTAGTTGTTTGGAGGTGAATTATTTACGCCTATATCGGGAGGCTGTAAGTATATCGTTGGATAGTCTTACCCTTAAGTTGTGTGATATTTTAGTGATTTCGTTCCTCCTGAATTAGTTTACGGTTATCGTGGTCGCGCAGCGACATTTTCTCGTAGAGAGAATTGGTTCCGGTGTTGAATAAGAGCCGTTCATTAACTATATAGTTCAGGTTTTAGTTTCTTGAGTGCTTCGTGTGTACAACTAACATATAATTCGCTGTAAATAAATAAGCTTTTTTGATATTTTAAATTAATAAGTGTCCTTCAGAACTTATATATAGTAGTAAAGACAACAAGTATCGTGGAAGTATAAATATTACTGTAACGTACAACCAATTGTAATATCAATCAAACGCAATTAGGAAGCTAAACATTCACGAGTTGGGCCATATTTTGAGTTTCGAACGTAGTTACAACCTCGATTCCATTGCTGAGGCCGCCGCAGGGTACATCGTCTGAGGTCCCCACCTGGTGTCTGTGTAGCAAAGCGGCTGAACCAAGTAAGGTAAACATTTTTGTGCATTTTTTGCTGTGGTTAACAAATTTTAATAAATTTTTGTGTGTATTTTATTATTTTTCCGTATGTTCTAACGGATGAATACGTTGTCTTTTGATATTAACGTCTTAGTAGTTTATCGTTTAAATTTTAATACAACCGTATTTATCTGAGTTGTAATCCAAAATTAGATGAGCGTTTTTAGTTGTACTGACGAATTTGTATGGAAATTATGAGTCGAATGCGTTACAGGGAGAACGCAACTTATTTGATTATAATCATTTGGTATTTTGAAATATGAAAATATTTACAGTAATCTTAGTAAAGGCCGACGTTGAAAATAACTAGTATCACAGCCTATTATGTAAACTAGGTGTTTTAATTTGAATAGAACGATATGATTAATGTAACAATTTTGTTGACATCCCGATGGTGTTCTTTATTCATAATACATACCTTTAGGTTAATGTACTTTTTGTGTTTTCTTGTAAATGTAAACCCATTTATTATACAGCACAACATGTACGCACATTTTAAGTGTTTGTTTTTTATGAGACTGAGTCATTGAATTAAAGTCAACAATTTTTGTGTTTATTTGAAGTAAAGTAATTACGTTCGAAAGATATCATTGATTTTTGAATAATAACGTAACTTTTAAAGGTTGATGAGTTAATGCATTATATTATTTTGTTGAATTTGAACATATTTTATAGCGGATTTATTGATTTCATTGCAAGTGGTTGATAAAATTGAAGTTGAAGATAAGCTTTAATAGACATACCGTAACGTAATGGAAAACTAAGTAGGTCGTTGGCCGAACAGCTGTCTTATTTACATGCCAGTAATATTTTGCGAGCAGTCGCGATTTTTTTTGAAATATTTTTATAGGAATCAATATCCCCATTGTAGACATCATTGATTTGCTTGATTTTGCTAAACAGGTAAGCGAATTTGATTATTTGTTATAGCGAAGTTGTGTATCTTCTGGAATTTAGGTACTACATCCCGATATTGACGTTTAGTAAATTTTAGGATTCTATAACCTTTGGTCGTGATTGATTGGTTGTGACGTATTTTTTGTTTTAAATTATATAATTAATTACCGTAATGATCATTTGGAGCCAATGATTGTGGCGCTAAGTTTAGCGAAATGTTTAATGAGTTTTGGGTTTATTGTCGCAATGTTGCGACTTTTACATGAAGCTTAAACTTTGATTGAGATTTAGGTGAACTTTGCTTTGTTTTATTTGGAGTGAACATTACGATTTCCTGTTAGAACATTATAATATCTAGTTCATGACGATTTCCCGCTATAAATGTATCTAACATGTGGCGACTTTTTGACAATTCTCCCGATTTTGACGCTTTTGGAGTTGTCACAAGTGCCCTTTTACATCAAAAACCCCGCCCACACTACTGATCTATGCCGTGCGTACAAACTGCCTTTACGGGCTAATGCTCTAATGAGTATTTGGCCTGACACAGAACATGTTAACGAAGTATAAAAACGCAAAGAATACGATAGCTAGAATGATTACACTGAAGGCTATTTTTCGTAGTGATCAATAATAGTTATTATTATTATGCATTTTATATTTTATAACTTTGTTAACATTAATAACACGTTTATTCCGTTTTACTGAGGACGATAACTGTAAATGCTGTTAAAACGTGTAAATATTGTAAAATGTAAGGATAAACACATTTTTGTGAGACAAAACTAACTTTTGCTTATTAAACTTAACTGAAAATATTTCTTTCATTTAATTTCCTTCTATCTTGTACAAAATTGCCTTTTATTCCCTTATTAACCTTTTTAGATGTAGTAAAGGTACAGCAACATACTTCTCAAATTTCGCAACGTATTCCATTCCTAGTTACCAACATTCATTTATTGTAAATACCGAATTTGGATGTCTTCATTCCTTAATTTGTCAATTTAATAATTTTACCAGAAGTTACAATGTCTAACCTCCCATAACATCTTTATTACAACTCTATTTTTATTTACGTATCTAATTATGAGACTCATTTAATACCCTTTAAATTAATTTTTCTAAGGTTTAATAATACACAATTAATGTAATTTTCTTTTTCTTTCTTTTGCGCTTTTCTATATATTTGACCTATATAAAATTAATTACTTTTCCCACTCATGTCCTTTAAATTTTCTATTTCCAATTCCTTTAATCTTACTGTCTTAGGGACACCTTTAGCAACTCTAGACTTTGTGTGACCTCTGCTCTTATTTTCTTTTCCATACTCTTTTTACATTTCGACTATAAACCAGGTATTAATACATTATCAATACCCTGCCAAATTTAGCTATTTTCCATCCTGGTTTTGTCATTTTGCGCAGCACTATTTTTACCGCTACCCGCCGGTGTTCTACAACAACCTTCTCCTGTTTTTGCTGAGAATTGTTCATATTTATTTTAATTTCCCCTCATTATTTATTTATTGTTAATGGTGATACTATTTTATTTTATATTGTCTGTGATTAAAGTAACCGCGCCTAAATAATTGACTGTTAAGTAGTGTGACACACTTGCATTTATGTAATGTTTTATATATTTCATTAAACTTTTCGGCAGGATTCACAGAACTCACAGGTACTTTACAAAACTGCAGAATAAAACACACAATCTCAATAAAATTAGAAAACTATAACTGTATTAATGTAGATTATAATACCAACAATTTTAATTTTCAAAAATCAACAGTTAGCTTAGACAATGTCGGCTTCAGTATAGTTGATGTATAATTTACAATATACAGAGTGGGACACAAGTGTCAAATAAAGGATTTAACTTTGTTATTTGCATAGTTATAAAAAAATGTTTAATTTAAAAGTTGTTTGGTTCATTACCATGCATGTTTTGAGTTCTTTAATTTATTGATGTCTTCTTTTATTTTGTTGCTGTAGCTACAATTTGTTTTTTTTTTGTCATTTTGAAACATATTTTTCTCTATTCAGTCATAGAATTTTGCGATTTTTGAAAAAAAATTAAGCGAAAAAAACCATATTTATTACTCAATCACAAGTAAATGACTTGATTTCCCAACACTAAAATTTGGAAAAAATCGAATATTTAAAGAGTAACAAAGAGGGGCTAAATTAAAAAAAAAACAGCAATACGAAATCAAATGTTCAAATTGAGCCCGGTTAACTTGACCGATTCGGCATTTAAATTCTACTGTAGTAGCCCTTTGTAACGTCTTTATCGGTACGCGCACTTCGGCAGTTATTCGCACATTAAAGTCCTCCGAATTATGTGGTCAGAGAAAAAATTTAAGGGCGTCAAACCGACAATACCACGAAGGCCCACTGTAACAACCCTTTTTTGAGTTGTATTAAAATATACCTTAATTTAAGGTCTTTCATTCATTTAGTTGTAAATATAAGAAAAAGTTTTTAATTATTGAAATATAGGTATGAGGTAGGCAACTTAATTTGCATATCTTT